>CAXKVY010015892.1:0-27287 GCA_964058915.1 Tetropium fuscum | reverse complement strand
AACCGGACACTGCCGGGTAAGGAAACACCTCTATAACATGAGACAAAGTGACACACCCATCTGCAGAGGATGTGAACAAGAAGATGAAACGATCGAGCATGTACTTTGCGAATGTCCCGCCGTGTCATCGACCAGAGAATCCATATTGGAGGAACGTTGGCCTTCTATGGCCAATTTGAGGGAAATGCCCCTGGGCGACATCATCACCTTTTGTACAACATTGAGCTGGTCGATGACCTAGGGAGACATTTCCCTCACGGAGGAAGCACAAGGGGCCCAATGGGGCCTAAGTGCAGCGGATCTCGATCCGCACTCCGGACATATTCCAGATTCCAGATTCCTTCTCCGTCACATCTCGATTCGCCCTAAGTGCCACTTCCGTTTCCAATGTCCCATTGCTCCTCTTTTCTCTTAGCTTTTGCAAATTGTTTATTGCAAGTATTTTTGGTTATGCAAAGTTTCTGGTGGTCGATTAGACGTATGACAACAAGACACATGGATACGTGTCTTGTTGTCGAATTATTGTGTTAAATGGGTGTCCCTTGGGATTTTCTGCTAAGTGTACTGTAATCATTTCTGCAAGAGTGGCATCGAATCTTTCTGTTGATCCATTTGATTGTGGACGCGCGAGATAGTTAATTTTATGTCATAAAGAGTGCAGAATCGCAATGTATTCGTAACGGTGCTCCGAAGTGTTGGAAAAATAGTAATAAAGTGTTTACTGCCGATTTTCCTGTTTTTCATAGTAAGTTGTCATGTGCTCTTTTTCCGTGTCGACATATCTTAACATTTATTTTCCATTTTGAGCCAATATTCCAGTCAGTGTAGGTGGTTTTGCAATTTTCTCTGTATCTGAAGACATGATGGCCGCAAATGTTACTAGTCAGGTATCATCCGTTTATGGTATAGCTGTGTGTATGAGATAAAAGAGCGGCCCCAGAACGCTACCTTGCAGAATACCAGATTGTATGAGGTAGCAGGGTATCAGTTTATCGTCAAATTTGATATGAAAGTAGCGGTCGCTTAATCATGGTTTAAGGATGAGAAGCAGGTGATCGGTTAAATGGGTATTAACTTAGTATAGAAGAACTTTTTGTCAACTGCCTGTATTTATGTTTAGAAAAAACTAATGCCCGCAGGTTTTTTTCTTCGAGACTTCCACTGATTTTACTGATGATTCTGTTGTATTGTGGAGTGTTTTTGCCTGAATCCAACTTCATGATCTGGGATTAGGACATTTAAGTTGGTTGTTTCTTCTACTCTGTTAAGTATGCCTTTCAATTTTTTTTTTATTGATACGATGCTTAGGACGGGTTGAGTAATTGGCGATTTTCCAGATTTTGGCATTATATTATTATTTGTGCATAACAAAACGGATGTATCTACTTTTGGAAACAACGATACTTTTTTCTTGGACTTGTAAAAAACCTGTAGATATTTAAAAACCGAAACTTGTCCTTTGGCACCAATAATTGCATATATATATATATATATATATATATATATATATATATATATATATATATATATATATATATATATATATATATTAGCTTTGAAATTCTTTGCTATTCATATATATATATATATATATATATATATATATATATATATATATATATATATATATATATATATATATATATATATATATATATATATATATATATATATATATATATATACAGGGTGGTCCGCTTTCGATGGCGGAAACCTCAAAGAACGATAGAGTATCGAGAAATAATAGGACTTTGTCCAATAAATATTACCTCCCAAATGCCTCGTTTTCGAGATACGGGGTGTTGAAGTTATTATTGTTTTGAAGATTTTTTTAAATAACGCCCAAACGAATAATAATATTGAAACCATATTTGGTGACGTTAAGTATCTTGTGGGGCCCTATTATCTCGCTATTACAAAAGTTTACGAACGTCACCACTGGCGTCGTTCTGGGGCCTAGCGATCCTTTTTCCTACTTTATCTTCTACGCCACTGGTCCTAGAAGTCAAATTTACGATTTATAAGTTCTTTTAGTGCTTTTTTGTACAAACAGTATCTCTTGTGATTTTTGCGTATGACGCGCTGTTTCAGCGCAATGGAGATCTTAATGTTTTAAAATATGTTCGAGATATTAAAAACTAATTTTTTTAAAATGTATTTTTTGGAACATATCTCGTCTACTTGTCAGTGCTTGTTATAGAAATTGTATGTAAGATGGATTTTATTGTATTAAAATTACTTACACCCAATATTAGGATTATAATTCAGAACAAATTATATTGCATTAGAAAGAATCGAATGATGACATTCAAACTCTGGGTTAAATTAAAATTAATTTAACCCAGAGTTTGAATGTCATCATTCGATTCTTTCTAATGCAATATAATTTGTTCTGAATTATACAATAAAATACAATAAAATTGACTTTACTTACAATGATAATAACAGAAGCTGTTACTAGACCAGGTATGTTTCCAAAATTTCATTTTTAAAAAAACATTTTTTACTATCCTGAACTTGCCTTAAAACATTCTCCATTACGCCGAAACGGCGCATCCTACGCAACAATCATAAGAGAGACTTTTTATGCAAGAAGCATAAAAAAATCTTATTAACTGTAAATTTGAGGTCTATGACCAGTGGTGTGGAAGTTAAGGCAAGAAAAAGGATCGCTAAGCCTCAAAACGACGCCACTGGCGACGTTCGTGAACTTTTGTAATAGTGAAATAATAGGGCGCCACAAGACACTTAACGTCACCCAATATAATTTCAATATTATTATTTGTTTGGGAGTTATTTAAAAAAATCTTTAAAAAATTAATAATTTCAACGCCCTGTATCTTGAAAACGACGCATTTGTGAGGCAATGTTGATAGGACAAAGTCGTATTATTTCTCGATGTTATACCGTTCCTTGAAGTTTCCGCCATCGAAAGCGGACCACCCTGTATATATATATATATATATATATATATATATATATATATATATATATATATATATATATATATATATATATATATATATATATATATATATATATATATATATATATATATATATATATTTATATATATATATATAAATATATAAATATATATATATATATATATATATATATATATATATATATATATATATATATATATATATATATATATATATATATTGTGAAAAGTAATCTTGGGTTTGTAGCATTTCATTACATAGAAATAAGCAACTAGACGAATAAGAAAGAAAACACACTTACCAGTACTATATCTGGACACACATACGGAAATGAATCACTATGCATATGAAAACGAACCACTTAGAAGTTGTACAAGTTCTTTCACCTTTCTTGAGGATCTTCAGAGCAGTATACGATTTATTTCATTGATCATTCATACTTGAATTTAAATTACCAATACACCAACACTTGCAGTGACGTTTTATGACATTAGTTTTTGACGGAACTCATTCTTAGATTACACAAACCTAGTCTACTATTTATATTTGTTCTATTTGAACATATTATATATAAAAGCATTAGGCATACAGTTATCCAGAAGATGTTAAACTTTAAAATGCATAAAATCTTGTTGAACCTATTGAAAAACAACTACTTTTTCCAACTATATGCGGGAAAATATTGAATTATATATACAATAGAGTTCTGAAGCATTCAAAGAGGGAGTGATACAGAAATTGCTTGCTTAGTCAAAACTAAAATCAATATATATATATATATATATATATATATATATATATATATATATATATATATATATATATATATATATATATATATATATATATATAAATATATAATATATATATATATATATATATATATATATATATATATATATATATATATATATATATATATATATATATATATATATATATATATATATATATATATATATATATATATATATATATATATATATATATATATATATATATATATATATATATATATATATATATATATATATTTATATATATATATATATATATATATATATATATATATATATATATATATATATATATATATATATATATATATATATATTTATATATATATATATATATATATATATATATATATATATATATATATATATATATATATATATATATATATATATATATATATATATATATATATATATATATATATATATATATATATATTGTATATACCACAGTTTAAATTGGTAGTTCAGACGAATTAATAAAACTAACGCCTGCCATTTTTAGAAAAGAATGCATAAGAAAAAGCAAAAAATATTTCAAAATATACTTCAAAAGCACCTTCTAAGTAGGTAGGTACCTGTAAACGTGAAATAAAGTAACAAAACACTGTCAAATATTTACATCTTGTAGTTATTATTTAACGCGATGACTGGACTTTTAACTGACATTACTCATTGTTCATTTGTTACCTGTAACTGTATCAGAAGCTTTAAAAAACATGAACGCTATTCTTTGAGGTTTCATTTAGCGACCTAGCAACTGGTTAAAAGGCAATTTTCCATATGTCAATAATGTTACGAAGATGCAAATTGTGATTATTACATATATGTATGTGATTATTACATATCAATGATAAAAATATATACAAATTAGAGATATTTGTATAGTAATTATCATATTAGATGCTCTCGCACTCGTCATAAAAAAATTGCATCGAGGAAAGCTTTTTAAATTTCAACATTATTGCTTTACTTTTAGAATTTACCTAAAAAATCATTAGTCACTAAAAAGTCTTCCATAAAAAAATTTCTACAAGAATGTTTTATATATATTTTTAATATATTATCTTATAACCTTTTTAGCAACAATAATTTGTTAGTACTATCACTGAGAGTATGTACGCATCACTTATGCAAAAAAATATTGGCACTGAATACAGAAAGCCAGCTTTGATTGAATGGCAAGCAAATTATTAATCATCAGAGGTGAAATGCCAAATTTAATTATTTGTTGAGTAATTAACTAATTATATAAAATATTTCGAAAGTGTGTTAGAGTGGAAACTCACGTAATTTGTTGTAATGATAGACGTTTAGCCTTTTAACAAACCTAACGTGGCTTTATTTGGATTCCATTGATTGATTATACATGAAGCATTGAATAAATAAAAATTATAAAACAAATGTTACTCTCAGAAAAGTTTTCTAAATGTTTATTAGACAGCTATAAATGTAAAATTGGCACCACTTTATAAAACATTTGTTATTATTTTAAGTAGTTTTTGGTGAGTATCAGTAGAAGCGTTTTGTTGCCCCTTGATATATTTTGACACCGCACTGTTATGGTAGGGCCTATAAAATTTAAACCCATAATCGATAACTACTCTGTTAGATCATTTATAGCAACGAAAATGGTAACCATGGAAACAATTTAATTTTATAAGAACTTTGTTATTGTTTTTATATTGATCAGTAAGGAACTTGAAGAAACTTTACTTGAAGAAACGTAATAGATTTCATTGATGCTTATAAAATAATTGTTTAATTAAAGCTACGAAACACGACTATAAAATAATTTTACAATATATTTATATTATCGCCGAAATTTACTAAAACCATTATAAAACAATTTTATTTTATAGGCTTGACTTTTATATTCGTTTTATTGTTTTGCTCATAGAAATGTTTTCACGATAAATTTATAAAACACTTCATCTTTAACAACAGAATAATGTTCACTCCCCTGTAATAAAATTAATTAGTATTTTGGAAGTAGTAATAAAATACGAATAAAATAAAACAGTCACAGAGCGATGAAATTATAAAATTACTTTGCTGGTTGGGTGTCACCTGTTTTATATGAATATAATAGTTTATTTTCAAATTGACAAAGAATTTCAGTAGACCCGTCGAAATCAGAACATAGGCCTGTTAAGCAGAGAATATTTGAACCAGTAGATCACCGTCGATGTGGAGATGCTAGCGAGGGAAAAATGCCATTATTAATAATTCAAGTTTAACTAATTCATGGAGTTTTGCGCTTTAAGGAGAATGAAAATAAAGCAAGAAACTACGATTCCCGATTGCATTAATATTAAGAAAATATGACCAAGAATATAAAGTGTTTTGAAAAACATGGAACTCCGCGGCAAATATTGGCGGCGACATCTAGTGTCCGTTCTCTTTTACTGGTTTATGCCGAAACTTGATTGTGGCCTCGTAGTATATAATTATTAGACATCGTGGCATTAGAAACAGCCACGAGTTGATTTATATAAAGCCACAACACGTCGTAAACTCTTGAGTACAACTCAATCCTTTTAACTTGAACCTACGATACGCTACAGCCAGGAATAATTTTATTGTTTGTTTTCAGTACCTAGTCAACCTTCGGTTCATTTAATGGATTACTTAATAGCGCTGGAATCGTAAATATTTTTTCGCGCTATTTGTCCAGACGAACAAAAGCTGTTGAATATTTGCCGTAATAATTTGCGCGTATTAATAATCAAGAAACCGATGTAAATTACGAATTATACGTCGTATTTGCAGTCACTTAATAAAAAAAGTCGATGTTAATGACCTATCATGTGTGGTTATTTCATTAATTTCGCGGTGAAAAATAATTCCATTTAGTTTATATCCTAACGCACGCTTGATAGCGGAACGTTTTTTAGTTATCTGTACCTATTTTCCTGCTGATTATTTTAATTATCTACTTCGCTATAATTCATTAATTCCTCTAGTAATTTCATAATAATAATTAATAAACCTTTTGGCGCGAAAATTGCGGTCAGCTATAATTGCCTTAAATAAACTTAATAGTTTTGCGAGATATGGTATGGCAGGACAGGAATCCATACAGCTGGCTAATGTAGTTAACAGAAGAAACTAATTTAAATAAGTATTTAAATAAGTATAACGAACTGACACATAAATAATATATAAACTTGTTACACGAAGATTAAATACCAACAAAATATTTATACTGGTGAAACTGCGTGTTTCTGTTGAATGTTAAGAACCTGTATATTGTTTGCTGTTTTATTTGAGGGACGCGGGTAAATTCCACCGATAGTAACAGTAAAAACAAGACAAACGCACAACATAAATGATAATCCCGTTTGGGGGTGAATGTATGATTTGATAGATTGCCTTGCTTGTTTTCCATGGATGTGTGCCACTCTTCTAACGTTTCAGTATATAAAATGGTCGTATTCATTGCTTGTTTCCAGTGGAATTTGCATTTCAGGTTAATTTTTAAGTATTCGGTCATCCGCTTCTAGTTGTTTAAGGCCCCATGAATAATGATTGGGGGCGGTTTGACTTCTTTCGACTCGATTTCTCCTTCCTCGGGCTCCCTATCTTTGCTAGTTTGGCCGGTGGGGTCTCGGGTATTTGGTTATCGTCGGTTTTGCCTGCCGTGTTCAGGCTTGGGAACTTGTTTTGCGTTTTTTTTTCCGCAGCGGATTATGTAGCTGTGGTGTTTGGTTTCTTGGTTGTTGAAGGGTGTGTGACGTACCTTGCTCAGTGATACGTCTGTTCTTTGCAAGTTTGTACATATCTTCAATTTTGGTGGTGTTTTCAGAGCCTGTGTCCATTTTTGTAGGTCCCGTGTCAGGAAGTGATGATTTTGCTTTTTTTTACGGATTTTCCGGGGTTTTGGGCGTGTACCTACTCGATACCGCACTGACAAAGGAGGTTGTATACATTGTTTGTACCACAATAAGGGTCCTTGAAATGCTTTAATAGCTCGCTTTAGCCGAGCGAGACGCGTGACGACCCAGTCTCCTTCAACACCCAAAAAAATAAAAGTAAAGAGCGCGCTTAAAGAAGTTTTCACGTTGGGAAACACGCTAGTGCTCGTTCCGCAGAAATCTCTCCCTCTACGTTTCCCAACTGGTTACATACACGGCTATTATTTAACTAGGACAATCAATAATCAATATATAGTGCCGAGTCTTGATATTCATTAAGTGGTACACCTAAAATGTTTTGTTCTGTTTGCTACATTCACTGGTCTTCTAAATTTGTACACTATTAGGTGTCTATTTTATTTTTAAGCGTTCTGAATAATATAACGTCTGTTTTTCCAATATATAATAAGAAACCATTTTTGAAAACCACTGTTTGCTTTGATATCAATTATTTAATATCACACTATTCAAGTGCCACTCGGGTTTCCACTCGCCACTAGTAGACTTCGCTTTTTCATTGACTTTTTTAATGTAACTCTCTCTCTCGTCTCTCAAGTTGGTAAAGTTTCTACTCTTTGAAGCATCTACAAACATCGTATGGCACGATCAAGGGTGTCCAAATGGATGAACTTAATTACTGCCCAAATTATTTTTATTCTCAAGACAAGAAGCGATATGCAATTTCTGTTACTGGGTGAATTGGCTGTCGTCCCATCGTGACGCAATATTGTTGAGTATTTCACCTGGGGCAAGACGTGATGAGGCCTTGCCGAAGGCTGCGATCTCTAGGTTCCACCGAAGCCGTAGCTCTACCATCTCATAATTATAAACAAAGTTTAATTTATATTATGTCTTATAAGTACTTATCGGGTTCTATTTTGTATAACAATATCTCAGGAATTGTCTCCTCAGTAGGTATGTCTATTAAAAAATTCTTATATACATAAGACGTCCAGTGCAAGTGTAGGTACTTATCACATGTGTTATCGTCGATAACACGTGTTATCACCTGGCGTGTTATGCACATGTGAGAATCAGACTTTCCCATTGATATTTTTATTTCGCTGCGCTGTTCACTTATAAATCAGTTTAGAAAATTACTATTGGTTGTTTGGAAGTTGTTAAAGATGAAACAATAACTTAGTTACATGCGTGTGAATTAATTTGTCAACACATCAGTGTCAGTGGTCACGAAACTATGTTTTTTAATGAAAACTATCAGCACCTACAAATCAATCAAATTAGAATTTTTCGAGGAATTATATTATATATTTTATATATTATACAAAATTCCAAAAACCTTTAAGGCGCTTGTAGCTCCCAAGACCCATCGCAAGTCGTGCTGGAATATTCTCTTAGTCAATGAGTGCGTGACAGTGCTGTTAACATAGACAGGATTGACGGCTCGAATACGTCTCATGCTATGGGAGGGGTCCAATGTATAACACCTAACTTCTCAGCCTGGTCAGAGGCAAGAATTGCAAGATTTAAAAAGGCACCCAAAGCCAATGAAAGTGGGGCATTCGAAAATATACCACTGGTCACCTTCCTAAAACCCTGCCCAATATTTACATAGACCTAATTGGACCCCCTCTAGGACGAAAGGGTACTCACGTTCTAAGTGATCCTTCTAAATAACTGGTGCCTATAAACAAGAAGGATTCAATATGGAAGAAATAGTGTAAGTATCCTGTAAGCTTATCGGACGTTTCTTCGCTATACTCTTACCATTGTTATCTCATTTTATATAAGTCTAGAATCAACAACGAGCATTTTCACATATCATAAATTCATATAATAAAATTATCGCCCAACGGTGGGGTAATGTTTATATAACAGCCTTATGATTACAAAAAATACAAAAAATAGAAAAAAATACAAACAGAGGCATT
Organism: Tetropium fuscum; assembly: GCA_964058915.1. Classification (NCBI taxonomy): domain Eukaryota; kingdom Metazoa; phylum Arthropoda; class Insecta; order Coleoptera; family Cerambycidae; genus Tetropium; species Tetropium fuscum. Next base: position 17,733 of record CAXKVY010015892.1, on the reverse strand, counting down.
AACTGAATAAGTATCATAAGTATCATAGTATTGTAGATGTAATACAAAAAAATAAAAATACATCTCAACTAAATCCTAACTGAAAACAACAAAATGCTACACATCAAAAAATGAAGGAAAAAGACGGGAAAAAAATCTGTTTAATAATATACATATTGTATTATACATTTTAATAGGGAATTTTTGCTACAATTCTTAATATCACATATTTCAGATATTTTATTCGCACTATCACACATTCGATACAATGGTGATTTTATCATTGTGTTGGTATACGGAGATTTTAAAAGTTGTAAACTTGGATATACACTACTGATAGTGATCTTAACAACATAACAAAAAAATCAGAACTAGCCGTTAGTTTGCGATTTTAGCGATTTTTCTGGCCTATTAAAGAAGGAAAAGAAATCAAAATACTTACAAGGATATATTTACAAGCTGATCGATCTAAGAGTTTGAATGCCTATATGATATGTTGAAAAATATTAGGTGATCCTCATCTCAAAGAACTACCGAATGAAAACACGAATATTGCGAGAATGTGAGGATTCAGTTGAAGATGAAACATTAATTAGTGCAAAACTTGGGTACCAACGATGTCAATAAAAAGAGCCAGTGCTTGAGGTTTCATATAAAAATTATATAGGACAACTTTCCACATTTTAGTTGGGATTTACTGAAAACTACGATATTTTTCTAAAACGAATAGCCGAGTTATATGAGCGAAAAATTTTAACCAATTAAAGCATAAATTCGCAATCATATGCAATTCACTCAACCAAAAACAAATGCCGCCTGGCCTAGGTCGTATTCGTATTTCACGACCTCCGAATACGCGATTCCATGAGAAATATATATCTAACAATGACAAAACTGTTAGATTTTCCGTTGATATTATTGTTGTTCCATATCTCACTCTTATAATCTGCTGGAAAAACAAGTTAATTAAAACCGAAAACAAAAAATATCCGGGTTTCTCAATCTCAATGCAGGTTTTATCTACTCGTTGTTCAACATAAACTACTAGAATAAACATCAGTCTGCGTCTAAACTTTTCTCAAAACAAAACCTAATAATTATGGCACCTATAAAAATTATAAAGCGATTCCATGAAGCGATATGCAAGCGCGTTTAGTATTTTGCAATAATAAAGGGAGTCGTGCGGAATAAATTAAAACCAAATAAACTCCCGGCCTAGTTTTTCCCATCGAGTAAATAAACACTCTACCACATTTGTTTGAGTTTTGACTTTCAATCCCTCTAAAATCCAAACACCATACCGTAAAACCCGCCTAATTATAGGAGTAATAATAACTTGTAGACTAAAAGTATACACAGACTGGAGTTCTAAACCATAAAATTGCGGATTTACATAAGCTCACAAAACAATTTTTCATCAGGAGCCAGATAACATCGTAATCGTTTTTTTTTATATTAGAGCCTTTCTTTTGATCGATGCCAACGGTAGAAAGGAACCAAGACGTTCACGGGTTTTTATTGCAGGAATCGGTCTCAATAGGTCATTTATGAAGAAAAAAACGAGTGCTATTAAATCAGAGAGGAAATTGGAGATAGGGGTGAGAATACACCATTTTCAGTTTTAAATATCGTCGTTGGCACGGTATAGCTGCTATGTAGAATTTATAAATTTCCACAATATTGTGGACGTTATAAGGGTGCTGAAGTCTAGCTTGCCTCAGTATGACAATGTAGTCACTGGGGGCAAACATTGGTGGCTTAAAATGTGCCTCTAATGAGGAATGGACTGAATCCGCCTCCATCATAGTATGACCACGTTCCAATATCAACTGTTCTATTATAATTTGCAACTGCTGAGCGAGATTTAACAAGGCACTAGACAATACTTTGTTACGATTCTGATAACCACAGCCATCAAAAATTAGTACTACATATATGCATAATTTCTGTCTTGAGTAGTTGCTCTGATATAATCTACAATACAACTTGTAAACTCATTTGAAGTCACACCGCCGTTCTCTCCCATGCCAAACTCATGCCAAATGTACAAATCCACATTTCCGTCATTAAGAGAATAAACAGTGAAATTTGCAGCTTTTGTTTGTAGTAGAATGATAGGCCTCTAGTTTAGGGGCCAACAAAACACTCTGCCGATTCCTTTGCTTCAATTTTCTCTTTAGCAGCTTCCTTTTTTTTCAACGTGTTCAGAATATAACTGTTCTGAAACATTACCAGATTTCCATCCGCAACAGGTATCACACTGGTCTTTTCTAGGCTTATGTATTGCAATGTTTCCTTCTCCTAAAATTTTTCTAAATAATGTAACTCAAATTCTGATCTTCGCAATATTTTTCATAAACATGGTAGGTACATGTGCAATGTTGATCTAAAGTAACTCTTTGAGTAACTGCTCCAGCAATTCTCGTGCACCATCTTTATTTTTCATATTATTCCTAAATTTATCTGTACGCAATCGATCTGTTACGTCGTCATTTTCTTTTTCACTTAAGTTAGTGTTATCCGTCAATGCATTTTTACACCAACGTAAGAAGGTATCCCTGCCAAGATCCAGTGTATTTAGGAGCATTGTTTTACATGCCCGTTCTCCATTTTCTAAAGGAATGACAATCATGACTTTATTTCTTTTTTGCTAATACTTCACCAGTAGTTTTTCTTCTTCGTTGGGGTTTTCTTGAAGTAACCAGTCCTTTGATATAAGCCTTTCTAGCATCCCAATTAGGCAAATCCCAGAAGAATTTAAACAACCTTTCACGGTTTTGTTCTGTCACAGAAGAACACATAAATGTTCTACTCGTTACTTGATTAGATGTGATGGCATCTGCTTTTTACTGCCCTTTTTTTCCGAATCTGGTTTTGTTTCACTTTACCAGTAGATTATCGTGTATATCCGGTGTATTGTTTTCCTCGAGGCCTTTTCAACTTTGATATTTCCCTAAAATTTTTCGGTCTTTTTTTTGTTTTCATTTAATTCGATTTAATTCATTCTCACTAAATTCGCTTAAGTTTCTTGTAGTTTCTTTTAAGTTGTCTCCTCCATTTTCTGCGTTAACAGTCTCATTTCCACGTATTTCCAATAACACACCATTATTCTCTTCCCGAATGCCACCTTCATCGTCTTTTTCTCTTTCTTTTTCAGTCTCTTTATAGCTATTTTCATTTCCATTCTCTATATAACTAGTCTCATTTTATCTGGTGATGGATACCATACATACCATACTTGTTTTCAGTCATCTGAACCAGTTGCCCCATTAATTTTCCACCACGAGAGCACATTATTATTAATAATATAATTAATTATTATTATCACAACACTGGATTCACTGTGGTCCATTACGTAGTATATTAGGTCCGTGGTTAGGTCAATATCTGCTATGTGCAAGAGTTAGAGGGGGGGAGTATATTAATATTAACAAGCAATAACTGCCATGTGTATAACTCGAACATAGCAGATATTTCTCTGCCATATAAATACATGCCAGATATTACAAATCAAATTTTATAAATTTCTGTTTATTCTTTCAACATAGCATTTATTTCAGTTTATAGAACACATTGCAGCGATTACAGAACCGTGTTAAACCAAAAAGTGAAAAAAATTCACATAGCAGCTATTACCGTCCCAACGACGATATATTTTTTAATTCATCTAAATATCTATAATCTATAAATTAAGGTTGTGACCGGTGCATTCGCTATTTTTTTTGGTTTATCTGGTGAGTTCCGCGGTAAGTCTTCGGAATACAAAGTCCACTGCCAATAAAATTAAAATTAAACCTATTTGAAAATACTGCCTTTCTAACAAAACAAGAATTTTTAAAATTGATTTATGAATGACGGAGTTCTGAGGCAATAAACATACTAAAAAAATATATATAGTCGAATTAAAAACCTCATCGTTTCTTGAAGTCAGTTAAAAATACTTGAGGGCAAGGTATAAATAAATTTAATAATATATTGTCTCTCCCACGGGTTTCTCAAAAAAGCTAATGACGGAAATAAATAGATTACCCTCTTTTTAATACTACCTAAAAAAAATTAGTCACACAGTTTGTGGTTTTTGAGAAAAAAATATTGTTCAAAGTTATTGTTCATAAGTCAGTTAAAAATACTTGAGGACAAAGTATAAATAAATTTAATAATATTTTAACAGTAATCTAATAAACAGTGTTGAACTTAGGTGCTGCTTTTCTCCATTGTATGGTTTGGGTCTGTAGATCAAATAAGGCAGCACTAGGGCAACAATATATTATGTTCTCACAAGACATTAAAGTATGCATAAAGCAATATTTGTCAACAAGTTTGACAGGCATCGCAGAGGACTCTTGTCATCGCAGTTGAAATGCAGTTGAAATGTTGAAATGCTTGATGACAAGATTTAATTAGAATTAGTTTTGGGTATGAATTAGGAACCGCTCAATTATTTTAATAGACGTAAATATTGCTCTGCCGGTGATAGCATCTGGTGGAAAGTCCTAACATCATTATAATATGAACCAGATATAACTGAGCGTTCATTAATAAGTCTATTTTCTATTCCAATAATCACTAGGAAAATCCGGTAAGATAAGGATGTTGCGATCGAAACACGCGAGTCATTATATCTAAACGTGTGTGCTTCCGGGTCTTTAGATTATTGTTTCCGTTTCAGTCGCGGTTATTATAGATCTGCGAACTGCGCGCCTCTATTCGCGGAACACCACGGTGCTCGAATGCAGATAAAAATAAAGAACCACGCAGTCTGAAAAACCAGATATCTCGGTAGCGAGATTGACTATATCTGCGTAGCATAGCTGTTTCTCGCCAAAATAAAACCATCACTCTTTGACGGTTATTAATTTGTTTTTCAGGTTGACGGGATGTATTTCCACGCATATAAAGCACATTATGATCAAATCAACATCTGAGAGAAGCAATTCAGATAACTTACTTTGGCGAAATATATATAGCACTGTGCTCTGCTAAATTTAACGTCATTAATTAGTCCGTTAAATTTGAATAGCATGTTAGGTTGCTTAATTGTTGGTAATTTTGTGGGGATTTTCACACAACAGTATCCTTTTTGACTTTAAATGCTTACTTTATTTAATGTTTACAAGGAAGCCTTGGAAAATAATGTTGGTTACTTGACAACTTATTTTGAGTGAAGAAGACACTGTTAAAATTTATCGACTTGAGTGTTACCATTTGGGCTAAAATGCCTCATTAGCTGTTGCCCAACTTAATCAAATAATTGGAATGTTTCAAGCTGGGGGCGATCTCAGAGAGAAGGATTTTTTGGGGTAGATGATTCTGTTATTAGACGCGCTTGGAGATGACTGACCGCAAATTCTGTAAACTTTCGACATGGAGAAGTTTCCCCGGTTGACCACTTGTTTAAATTTCATTAGTTTGGAGGGCCGCACACAAAGTGCCTTTACCGGTCCGAAGTTAGCGTCACGTGTTATGCAGGCTGATTACTACGAGGACCACACACTACACGAAGCAAACCAGCAAACCAGCATGCCAGGCGGCCAAACAAAACACACTCTTCTCACGAGAGACCATAGAAATAAACCGTTTGAATTTTGCGAGGAAACGGGGGATGGAATTTACAGAGGGGGGGGGGCGGGACAACTATTTTACGGTGGAAAAATGAATCATTAACACATGAATCTAGGTTTAAAAGGACGTGTTAGAGTTTGAATTGGAACCATATAAGGGAGGATTTTCCACAGTTTTTTTTTGGTATACGATACGAGGCAATCCCTTATCCCTTATCTCGTCTAGCGGCAACTCTAATGTCTGGGAGGCGCTTGGAAGACACTTTGGCAAACGAGTGATACACGGTTATCAATTTGGACGAAATTGCTGTTGCGATGAGGAATGACCTCTTGTGGAACAGCCAATTATAGGTGATGGTGATATAGGTCTTGCCCAAGTAGTATGCCCAAGTGGTTGAAAACTGTTATGAGCTATACCAACTCGTTCTTGGCATTTAATGCTAAATAAATTAATTTGTGGATTAGGTATATGTAAGATTTAATTTTAAACACTGCATAAAGTTTGCTGTCGTACAAAAATCCTCACAAAATCAACAACAATTCAGTTATCACAATCAATGAAAGACGAAAACTAAATTAATTTGTGGATTAGGTATGTGTAAGATTTAATTTTAAACACTGAATAAAGTTTGCTGTCGTACAAAAATCCTCACAAAATCAACAACAATTAAGTTATCGCAATCAATGAAAGACGAAAACTAAATTAATTTGTGGATTAGGTATGTGTAAGATTTAATTTTAAACACTGAATAAAGTTTGCTGTCGTACAAAAATCCTCACAAAATCAACAACAATTAAGTTATCGCAATCAATGAAAGACGAAAACTAACGTAATGAATGAGGGTAAAAAATGAATATATAAATATAGATAATGTTACAGAAGATACCGCATTGCAGGTGAATAATATTCTTAATTCACAAGAATTAGTTTAAAAAAAAAAACTTTAAAAATTGAATATTATAAATTTATTTGTTTCTACTACAATATTACGTGAGTGAAGACGAATGAGAGAATTTTCATTGCGAGACATTCGTACTTATAGGGTTTTCTTATCTTATGCTGACTACGGTATGCCAAGGAATATTATAATGAGTGTAATTCCTACGAGTATTAAAAAACAAGCGAACGTCTGTAATTATACACACCCGCACTTTTAATATCTGACATGGTGTGTTAAATTCCGTGACAGTTAATAATAAACGAATACACGCAAGGCGTCTTTTCAAAATAAATCAGTTTAATAAAACCAATTAAATTTAATTGTTTATTGAATTGCTGTACAAGGCATCTTGTAATTGTTTCACGGAAATGCGTTTTCCTTATTTGGCGCAGGAAAGGAATAAAAATAACAAGACAATTATTTGTTATACAATAGAAGACAATGTAGCGACTGTAATCATAATCGCGTTTTGTTGCGTTTCACTATGCCTATAAATTATTAATTTTTTCCGCACTGCACATTGCACTGGTTAGATAAAATTATGCAACAGACGCTATTTTTATGCTAATTATGTAATCAATACATTTTATGCTGTGAGGATATCACCTGGCGAAACAGCGTTTGTAAAAATTTAACGACCAGCCGTAAAACCAGTTGCAGGATTCGTATATAAAATTAATAACTCTTGTAGAAGCGATCGGTGTAGAATTACGGCGATGATACGTGTGGAATTCGGGGAATGAATTCCTATCTGCGAGGCATTATTTAAAGTTGGAGCAATTAGCGATCGCTTGAAGCCGCAGCTATTAACGATACAAATAATATTAACTGGACTCCTCCATGGTTAATATCACGATCAGAGATTTATGTTGTGGGAATGCCTATAAAAACAGATCTCAGGTAAAACTGCGGTGTTTAAACTATGAGATATTTCTGAGTGAATGCTGGAAGCCGTTTTGCCTTTTGCCTTTGTTTTCCCTAAACAAAGTTATAAATTCAAAAGAATGCCTTTTGGCCTACGAAATGCAGTACCTAGTTTTCATTCCTGCACGTTTTGAGAGGTTCACCAAATAACTACAAAACTACAGTTGCAAAACTACAGTGTTGGTGCTAAATTCGCCTTACGTAGTGTAAGTTGGCAACCCTATCGGATTAAGGCCGATCGGATGCAATTTAAAAACAATTTCCGGTGAAATACTTGGTAGCTGGCCACAATGGTCGCTTTCCCTGTATTGAGTAAATTTAGAGAAAATATTTTGTGCTCGCCACATTCATCAACGTCAAAGGAACGTCAAAGGAGTTTTATCAGCAGTCATTCTATAAAAAAACAATAAAAGGTTAGGTTAAGAAAATGTTTTTGGCGTTTTATGTAAAAATAAAATTGGTAGAATTTTTATTTTAAATGGAATGCTGTATATTTTTTTAATCTTTTTTTTAAATATTATTTGCCTTAAAATTCAATCATGTATAGAATATGTCATTTGTTTATTTTTATTACCATTTAACATGCATTTTATTGGAATCAGTCTTGGTAGTCATGGCTCAAATTTTAAAATATTTTTTTAAGTTCAATGTTCAAGGAATAAAACTAAAAACAACACAATTCTGTAAAAACTAAGAAATCAACATTGTTTTCTAAATTTCGCAAATTGTAAAGTACCGATCCGTCTGTCATTTTGGGGATTCTGGAGACCTCGGGGATGACGAACCAGAATTTGAAATGCAACGTTGGCTTACCTAAAGTAACCAAAAGGTCAGGCTGGATTATAATTTACATTATATCGAAGAGGATGAGCTGTCCTAAGATGATGAAGGAAAGACTTATGCGGATATGCAAGCAGAATATGAAATCGCAAGTAGATACGAAGAAACTTCATCGGACGCCGAAATATCCTTGAGTGGATGCCCAAGAGCGTTATGTCTAATTTAATGTATCTCAAAATAGGGTGGTTATTAAAAAGTTAATGTCATTTGGAGTAAAAAATACTTAAATTTATATAAAATTGTAGGTTTCCTCCAATAAAAATCATTGTGTGGCAATGGAACTCAATTGTAAAAAATAAATCACACTCCGAAGAACTTGCTTACACTTTTCACATTTTATAAACAAATACATAAATCAGTCGCTTCGTTCAGTAGTAAATACGAATGTGAGGCAATAAGCGAAGTTTTATAAACTATTTATATGCTCGGAAAATAAACTCATAATAAAATTAATGGTTTCCACATAATTATTTGTGCTGTTTCTCTCTTATATTACCTTTTATATGTGTACTATCGAGCGGACGCATTAAATCATAGGCTTTATAATGCAATTAGGGAACAATCTCGTGACGTGATAATTGATATCGACAGTATCTGTTTCTACAACAGCTTTGTAACAGATTGATGAATAACATGTATTTCGTTGGAGAGTATACAATATCTAGCTATTTAGCTAGTTGTTTCCTTATAAACATGCAATTGCTATTGATTTACAGGAGTCCATAGAAAAATATTTACTGAAATGGCAAGGTGTCTAGGCGTTACACGATGCTGAGCAGGTGAACTGACAAAGTACTCTTTGCTGTCATATTTTTTAACAAGTGCTCCCAGACGAACAGAATGGCAACAAAACACTAATTGGGAAAAATAGAAGCAACTTTTTGGGTCGTAACTGAAAATATCAATAAAAGGCGGTAGTTTTGCTTAACTGGTCTACAAAGCAACAAGTTGGGAGTTGGGATAAAAAATTTAAAAGTATTAAAAGTAGAAACTAGTATACAAAATGGTGATATTATTCCACTTCAAAAATGTCAACTGTGAAATCCCAGAATGTTTAACTACAGATTTTTTTAAAATAATACCACCGTAAAAGTACCATATCATAAAAGTCTAAAGTGATTGACTATCACTTAATATTAGTCAGATTCAAGAAATGAATTTTAGTAATTTTGACGAATCTGAAAAACCTTGTACTTCAAGGTTGTACAAAAATTCGTACAGATCACCTAAATTCAGAAGAAAAAAGTAACATTTTAGATTTAAGCTAACAATTTTCGAACACCTTCTATTAAGTCCATCTTTCTATACCAAGATACTTCTTTGACATTTGCGAACCAAATCAAACACCGAATTAAGACCAATGAGGAAGTCCCCGTATATATACTAATTCATACAGATATCCCGCATACTCAGTCACAATAGGAAAGACAAATTAATTATTTGTTACATCAAAAATATATTGGACCTTGTTCTTAACCCTGGTCGTCACCAATTTGGGAAGTTAGTAAGAAAGCCGATGCATCCTACAAGCAAAAATGGCGTGTAGCCATAGACCACAGAAAATTGAATGAAAAAACAATCGACGACAAGTAACCACTTCCTAATATTACGTACCTGCATGATAAACTAGGGAAATGTCAATATTTATACCAAATAGAAATGCAACGAGTCGATATACAGAAGACGCTTTTAATACGGAAAACGATCATTATGAATTTTTGAGAATGCCATTTGGTATCAAATATACACCAGCTACTTTCCAGATAGTAGTGCAAATATTCTGCGTGCCATTCAACATGAAAACTTCTTAGTTTACTCAGATGATATTATTATTTTTTTTTTACATTGAGATACTAACCAGTGTATTTCAGAGACTAAGAGAATCTAATTTCAAAATTCAGTTAGATAAATCCGAATTCTTGCGTAAAGAAGTAGCGCTTAGGCCATATTGTAAATCCATAATGCGTAAAGCCAAACCCTGCTGAAATCATGGCCTTTAAAAATTACCAGATACCTAAAACGACTAAAGGGATTAAAGGCTTTTTAGGCTTATTAGGATATTATCGTAGATTTATTATGTCAAAAATCACTAAACCTCTTACGAAACGTCTTAAATGGAACACATCTTTTTTACATCTTGTTGAAATTTACATCTTGTTTCGAAACGTAAAAATATTTTAATTAACTACTCAATATCATAGGCGCGGTATTGTCATAATAGGAAAATATTTACCAGTGACGTATGCTTCGAACTCTAAACGGTTCTGAACAGAATTACAGTATAATAAAGAAAGAGCTTTTGGGAATAGTGCGGGCGACGAAATACTTGCGGCTGTATATTTTTGGAAGGAAATTTAATCTAGTCACTGACCATAAACCAACCACTCAAGTGGTTATTCTGCCTGCAATATCAAAATTCTAAATTATTAATATGGCGCATTAAACTAGAGCTACTGAAGCTATGCCAGGTACAAAGAGTTGCCTGTCTGAGCATAACCGGAGCTATGCGAACAACACCAACGAGAGCAATGGAGATAATGCTGTGTCTTCCAGCGCTAGATCTACATCTAGAAGAAGTGGCTTTGACTACCATGACTCGCCTCAAATCCGTTGGCATACTAGCAAACACAAGCTGTGGCCAAACCAGAAGCCGGCTGGCTGAGGCTGGCAAAAAAAAAACCCCTTTTACAGGCATGTGCAGATGGTATTCCGCCTCGGCTTGTCTTTGATAAACCTTACACCATACATACTACTGGTGAAGACGAGCCGGCGTTGAAGGTGTAAACTATGTCTTCATGGACGGATCAGAGAAAAAGGATGGAGGAATTAGACTATAAAATTATTTATAAAAATGGTAAATTAAACAGTAACGGCGCCGCATTGGCATTATTGCATTGGCATTATTGAATTATATACAAAAGAAGTAAAGAAACGAAGATAGAAAGGAACTAAGATGCGAAGAAATGGAGATCTTAAGAGGAACAGAAACCAAAAACGAGGGAGAAGCGAAGATTATAGAACACTATATAGTAATACTTTCCATTATGCTTTCCAGTAACATAGAGAGACTAAGCAAATATTATCGGGAGATTTTACAGCCTAGCACTGCCTAAAACTTTAACCTATTTACATTTCGTCTAGGTTAGTCCGATTTTATGTCTTTTATGGAACACAAAAAATTCCTTGATTTTACATTTATATAGAAAACACAGCGAGAGATTACCTACATTACCTACATTTATACTGGCGCAGGTTTCGTCTACAAAATTATCATCAACACAAAACTAAAAATTAGCATAGAGCATATTACTAATCCATAAAGCATATATTTTAGAAATTGTAAACGAGTTATTTTAAAACTGATTTATGAAAAATAATTACAAAAACATGCTAAATGGTGATGTTCTGGTGAGAAAACCTAATTTTCCTTTTAAACATATTTAGTTTCTCTTCAAGACCTTTTCAATGTTTTTGTCTAAAGTTTACATTAATCCCTTAAGTCATCCACGTAATATAAACTAATTATTTTTCTAACCCCCCTCTATATATTTTCTTACCTTGCATACACAAAAGTAGCAGCGGTGTTTATCAATAGTGTCAACGGGTATCCTTTCCCCTTCATTTTGACATCTTGCTCGTTTTCCATCTGAAAATAAAAAACAATTAATTACAAAATATACTAGAATTTAAATGGTTGATATTCTAGTCTTTCGTCATAGTTATGATTGAGTTGTAGTACGTTCCGATTAAGGCCCAAAGAACAATAATACGTCCCTTAGTAATTTTATAAAGGGTGTCTCAAAATTAACGCAAGATCTGAATTTGCCGCCATTTGTGCAGTAAAGTGTTAACAATAAACAAAAAACAATTCGATAGCTGACAGTTTAGGGTCAGTAAAAATGGAGCGTTACACGATAGAACAACGTGACTTCATTATTGAACAATATTTCAAAAATAATGAAAGCTTGGCGGCCGCAGTTCGAAAATTTCATACAAAATATGGTCGGAATAGTGTTTTAACTTCGTCAACTGTGAAGAGATTAATTAAAAAATTCAGGGAGACTGGATCCGTTGGAGACGCCAAACACACTGGTCGTCCAAGAACAAGCCGTTCAAATGTCAATATCGAAGCAGTGCGTGGCAGTGTCGGTGACAATCAAGGAACCCCAATTCGGCGCCGTGGACAAGAATTGCAAATTTTAAGAGGCTCTCTACAGCGTATACTCACTAAAGATCTGTGTCTCCATGCTTACAAAATTCAATTAACGCAACAAATGAAGCCTAATGACCATGCACAGCGAAGAGAGTTCGTTGAATGGATTATTGAACATCAACAAATGGATGCGGATTTTTCGAGCAACATCATCCTAAGCGATGAAGCACATTTTCACCTTGATGGCTTTGTTAATCGCCAAAATGCCCGCTTTTGGGGTTCTGAGAACCCACATGTGATTGTCGAAAAACAATTGCGTATGTGCATGCCGTGGAGGCCATTTGCCCGATGTGTTATTCCATAAATAACCCTATCCTATGTACTTTATGATTCAATAAAAAAATAACAATCAAAAGACTAAAAACTGTGTTTTCTATTTAATTGAAATCTTGCGTTAATTTTGCGACACCCTATACGTTCACGAAAAAAAAAATTGAGTAACCACAAAAAAATGTAAAATTCTGTTCCTATAAAATATTTTGATAGCCATGTTGAGTAAAATTTATTCTTTTCGTAACGTGTTAAGTAAAAAATGTTATGTATTTGCTCTTTAAAATAGAAATCAAAAGAAAAATCAGTAACATAAAAAACCTAACATAATAACATAACTTTTCGTAACGTCAGAAATGTATTTAAATTTGACGCTTCATAAATAAATAACCTACTGTGAAATAAACTTTACAAAACCAGTTGCGTAATATTTTACTTTTCGTAACTGGTTGTGAAAAGTAAGACGTTTCCTTACGTCAGAGGGTTTTGAAAAGTGTCACTTTACATGTCAAAATTGGAAAAATGTAATTTATTGCTCCATCAGTGGCTTCCCTGCAAACGTGTCCGCTGATATTTTTGTATAAAAAAAGTCGTACGCCACTGATTTCCATGAAACAATTAAATGCAAATTGAAGCTAGTTATTATTAATATTGATAATCTCTTATTTCATAAAACATCGCAGGATATGTTTGCAAGGACGCCACTGGTGGAGAGATAGAATAACAATATTTTTCACCCTGTATATTTTTGCTGATTTAATTAGTACCCATACGTTTTTAAGGTAAAAAAATATAGCAAAAATCGTGTCGACTACTTTTAGGCTACTTTTAGCATTTTTGATGGAAATGGCCGAGATATTGAGCCAAAATCCCCGCCAAATCAAGATGGCTAACGCATCGGCGAAATTTCTTCGCCATTTTGAATTCGGCCTTAAAGGTTCGAGCAATAAAATTGCTGACTGGAATTTTTGCGAGGTAAAGCCATTTTTTGACTAACCCGACTGGGCTATTATATTGCTCACTTGAATAAGGTTTCCTCTAATGATAATTCTTTCAATTCAGGACACGCCTTGCATAGCATACCTGTCGCAACAAGGAGTATCAATTTACGGAAAAATCACCGGGTTTATTGCAGCTGACGTAATTGACCGTGTTCTCGATACACCGAGGGAATGAAAGCCTTTACGCAGATAATAATTAATACGTTTTATTATTTATTGTTGGGTCCCTGTTCAGGTGTAATTTTACATAATTGAAGGCAGCGGTTGATAAATAATAACAATCGCAATAGTTTATTATCGAGCGTAGATTGAGGTAAAGATTAACGCTGGAAATTTATTACGAGATTGAAATAGGATATAAATTAGTTTAATGATATTTGAAATGCAAATTCGAGAAATGATGTAACTCAAATCGGTGCTCAGCCGCTGGGAAGATGCGGAAGGCCGTCATACTTGTACTCAGGACACATGAGTTGCGACCTCAATGACCGCTTACCCCGCGGACGTGGGGAGTGGTCGTTGAGTAACGAGGCTGGAGGGTCTCTCTGGACTAGTCGCAGGCCAGGGGGGACCGACCAGCACAAAAAAAATAATACTTGAATTATTGAATTGAGACCATAAATCTCATGATAATATAGTTTTCACACGTGAACCATGAACAAGGGTCCCTATTCTTAACCTTGCTCGCATCCACGCATACACGCGCCGACGCGAGTGTTTTCATTGCGAAGACTTGTTTTAGGTGGCATTCTCGATACCCCTCGTGTTGGTCTTCGCGTGACACGAATGCTTTAATTTAACAACGCCGCTTTTACTGTCACAACCATAGAAAATTTACCATCTAGATGGTAGATTTTCTATGGTCACAACAGGAAACTTCAATAGAGGTTAGTTATCTAGTTAATTTTATTGTTTTATTAGTTAACTACTAGTAAGGATGGTTAACTACAAATACGATCCTTGGGAGAACACAAGTTTTCAGACGATAGTTACGTTTTCGTGAGTCGTTAGACTGTTGCCGTTGTATTTGTTGATTTGCTATAAATATAAAGCAAAGAAAATGAATTAAATGATTGAAATGAATTGATTGGATGAAATTGAATTGAATGGATGAAATGAAAATAATTGATAACTTCCAATTGCACAAAACTTTAAAGCAATTAGAATCTACAATGATTATTATTATGTTTTATCATTTTTATATAAAATACCTACATATTAGGTAGGTATATAGGTACCTATCTAAAATATGATTAGCCTCGGAATTAGCATACCTTCAACTCAATATTTAAAGAAACTGTTGTAATTCCCACTTGTATATATGGTTGTAATAACTCAACCAAATATCTAAAAGGGTCTTCTAGTCAATCTAAATATTTTTCTGAATTGCTCATTGCTCAACTCTATTAAAGGATCCCTTGCAGTATATCTTGGTACGTCAGCATTTGCTTCTAAATGATCTACCATTGCATTTTCCAAGTTTTCTAACAAGTTCAAATACTAAGTCGTCCATATTTTACAAAAGAAACATAAATGCAAAGAAAAAATGTTAAAATAATTTTAATGGGAACTTAAAACATACGACGTAACATTAATTGCCAAGAAAACGAGTGGTTTACACTGCCCGCTGCAACGCGAAGGGTTCTTGCTTGCCTCAACGCGCATACGCCTAGGCGCGAGGAGTTAGGAAACCTAAAAATCGCCTCCGACGTCATTTGCGAAGTGTTTCTAGCAACGCGAGTTGTTGAGAATAGAGCCCCAGTAGCAAATAGCGGTGCTGAAGGTAATAAATAATATACTGCCTCCAAATTAAAAATAACCAAGTAGTGATAAACCAGAATTACCTAATGAAATTATACAACTAATGAAATTATAACCTTGTTTCGTATAATGTACCTATAAAATGTGTATGTTTTATAGGTATGTCCACATATGATAAAGAAAATGACTGGTCTCAGTAGAGCTCCCAAAAATTAAGGCACCCGGAATCATCTAAATTAATTGTTAATAAAGTAGGTAAGTAAAAATTCTCATATAGAGTAAATATAGTGTGTCTATAAATAAGACAATTTTAGGTAAAAAGAAGAATGTGATTTTAACAAGGAGTACAAAGTTCAGAAAAAAATAATTTTTTTTTGAACTTTGTACTCTTAACAATATTAATACAAATACTCAGTCAATTGAAGAGAAACTGGACTTTGTGCGTCTTCAAAAATAGATATTTTTAGAGGAGCACAATATAATGATGGAAATATATGGGAAAAAATTGGATAAATTAGATAATGGAGTATAGTTTTCGTTATGCAAAATGAGTCATTATTGTTTTGTCTGTTATCATAATTTGAGTATCTATTTTTATTATAAGTAATAAAAAGAGTAATAACTAAAAGCTGTTTCTATATTCAAAATTGTAGGTACAATAATTTTATTTCTAAACGTCTCAAAAAAAATTATTAGGCATGGAGATTATAATATAATAAATATCTATTATTATAAATTCTATTATTTATTATCTATTATTCATAAATTTGAAAAATAATCCTTGATTAAATTAAACCTCGTTCTGTTATTGATATTATACCCATCCACAATATTATAAAACAAAAGAACTTGCACGCGTACGTTAACCGTTTGAGTATGACCATAGACCATAGACAATGAGTACGGCTGTCGGCGTGAGCGAATAACATAGAATAGGGCTGAGTCGGAGCTCACCCGCAATCCCGTTAAAACGCTTGATCTTATCACGCGTCCTGTTTCCATGGCAACCAAGTGGACAGATTATTTGCTACGAGAAGCCTGATCGCTGGCGGGCGCGATCAGGGAAAGTTCTCAGTTCAGTGAAAACCCTCCACGCCAGCCGTTGACCGTTCGGAATTTTGAATAAAAAAGTATGAATGTAAAATAATAATTATTTACATGTACATCGTTATTTGCCTAGGGGGGGGGGGGGCTCCCCACAGCCCTCCCTAATCGTAGCAAAAGAGCAAAGCGGACAGAAGAACGTATGGCAGAAGCGTTTATAAGATATATAAGAAACGGTCATTCACGGCCTTATTACCTGTCCGGTATGGTAATAAGGCAGAAATGCGGACCGCCTAGCCGCGAGACTTGACCGGTAGATTTCGATCTTCGAAGTTAAGCAGGGCGGGCGTTGGTGACACTTGGATGGGTGACCTAGGCAGGCCTGGGGAGGGGCTGTGACACTCCAGCTGAGACCTGGGAACACTCAATACTCTACCGCGGACGCGTGGTCCTAGATAAATGATAATGAGGACCAGAGTAATAAATCTCGGTAATTCAGAACCATACTACAACATAAAAATGGTAGAGACTTTGCTACCAAGCCACCCATATTAAATAAGATGGTGAAGAAAAGTACTCAAGTAAAAAGGAGGAATGCACAAAGCGCCTAATGGGGCCTAAGTAAAACCACTACATACATACATACATATACATACATACATACATACATACAAGGCGAAATGCAAGCGTGTCTACTAGATATACTATACGTTTGAAGAACAGGCATTTTCATTGGTGATAAAAAAATTATGCACCCTTTTTTATCGCTGTCAAAGTGACAAAAATATGATTTTTTATAGGAGTCTATTTATCTCATAAAATTATCGTTTATTAATTAAATCGACGAATACGTCATTAATTTGATTACCAGAGACGCTGCAGTAGCGCATTTTTTCACGAAATTTCCTCGCAGGAGGAGAAGTCACAATGGCGCAATTAGGAACGTTAGTTATGGCAAAAATGTTTTGTAATTACAGTGACAGTGCATCGCGGTATGCCGCTTGAGCATAACCGAGAATCCGCGGGGTTATCGAACCTGACAATTGACCCCTCATGTACTCCGAATAATCTGAAATCGTACACGGCGTGACCTTGAGCGTAGTGCCAACTTTACACCACCTACTACTTATTACGTAACCATGCGGAGTGACCCAAATTGCGGGAAAGGCGGCTGGGGTATTGCCCGGTGTCCATCAACC
>CAXKVY010015891.1:0-11002 GCA_964058915.1 Tetropium fuscum | reverse complement strand
AAGCAAACATCTAAATTTAAAAATATGTAAAGTGGAAATTACAAAAGTATGCCTAATAAATCACCCTTCTGGGGTGTCAAGAAGTCAAGATCTATTGTGAGAAAATATTTTATCAAGCAAAAACATAATGGGAATAATTTCTTACACGTGTTACGAGCATTTATGGACGAGAAAGCACCATTAATAACGCAGAGAGGGCCTCGGCATCTAAGATGGTCTACCGATTTCATTACGCCTGCTTAAATTATTCTGAATTTCTTTTAAACTTATAATTAATTAAAAGAAGTACCTAATTACGTAGATGTGCATAGTGCCTTATACTAAATAATATAATTTTACCCAACGCTCGGATGTTGCCTTATACTCCTATATGTTAGTCACATCACAACACAGCATACAAGACACGACAACTTTGACGTTAATAAATGTCCTAACTCGAGCAAATTTCCTTAGGTCAGCAAAAACTCCACTTACTTTCATGAATGATAATACGAAATTACCCTTTTTTGTGTAAAGTTCCCCCTCAACCGATTCATAATATAATCCAGTAAAATGTTTATATATATATATATATATATATATATATATATATATATATATATATATATATATATATATATATATATATATATATATATATATATATATATATATATATATATATATATATATATATATATATATATATATATATATATATATATATATATATATATATATATATATATATATATATATATATATATATATATATATATATATATATATATATATATATATATATATATATATATATATATATATATATATATATATATATATATATATATATATATATATATATATATATATATATATATATATATATATATATATATATATATATATATATATATATATATATATATATATATATATATATATATATATATATATATATATATATATATATATATATATATATATATATATATATATATATATATATATATATATATATATATAAATATGCAATGTATATGGTAAGTGATAATAATTTTGCTTGTAGATACTTACTTTGGTTCCTAATACTCCTGAAGATTCTCTTTAGAATGGGCGCCAGTTCAAAATGAACAACAATTATTTTGAAATTATATATAGATAAAGTGGAAAACTATACTTTATTATTTATGAAGTTAAATAAGGGCATGTAGATCTCCTACCTAGAACCAGAAAAGGTTCCAAAATAGGCTGAATTATTTAAAATAATGTTATAAATTTTAAAAGCTCATATTTTTTTTAATTATTAATAAAGCTATGACTCTCAACTTTTATCTTAATATGCAATATCTTTCCTGCATATGAATCTACTCAAGGACGTCAATTTATTACACATATGAAGTTATATGGTGAATTAGTAATATTCAAATAAAAACTTAATTTACTCTGAGATAACCTACCGTATATATCTTATACAAATATTACATGGGTCTCAAGTTCAAGATGGATGGAATTGACAGGCGAAAATTTTTGCCTATTTAAAAAGAGACCGAAACGATAAGATATAATCAGTCGTCTTATTACTACCATCCCAAGATGATAAACCCTATATAATACATCCATACAGTAATCTTGGGTTTATAGCATTTCATTACATACAGAAATAAGCAAATAGACGAATAGTAAGGTGTATGTCCAGATATAGGACTGGTAAGTGTATCTTCCTTATTATATATGTGTGTGTGTGTGTTTATATATAGTATAGCGTGAAAGCGTAATTTATTTTTGTTGTGAGCTTGTAGTTGCTTTCCTTAAATAAATAATACATGTCTGTAAGTAAGGAACATAAAAAACCTCTATGGACGAATTGAGATCACTATCATATTATACCGTACAATATATAGTACTCATAAATTAAATCCAACATTTATATAAGTTTTCACAACACATTCCCTATTCTTATACTTCATTCTTATGCGTTTCCTTACAAATTATTGCTGGTCCCTTCGACATATATGACTTTACGGCCTGAGTATTTTATATAATATATGGCAGTAATATATCATTTACTATATGAATGTAGAAAAAGATACCTGCAAGGCAATATTTGGATCGATACATGGCCTATTCTCACTTGCATGGTATCATAAGGTGACATTGTAAGTCATCTTTAACGGTTCGAGATAATAAGCGAATAAAACTTATTAATCTGCTCGAGATGTGTATGGTACTAAAAATCACTTACAACTTGAAGCCGAAATGAATCAATAAAAACTCGTTAATTTCGATAGTACACTGTATAGACTATATCCAATGATATATAAATTAATCTTAATCTATAACACTAAGCTTCGGTTGTGTTTGGCATATGTTTGGAAGAAATGAGATATATAGGAATTTTAGTAGTGTAGCAGAGGCGGTGCTCTGTGATAAAAAGATCCGACATGATTGTAAAAATTGTCCGTAAGCCTGAAGTTATGTGTGACAGCTTTACCCAAATTATGTGTGACACCTGTTGTATGTATTTTGATACTTAGAATCCAAATATGCAAAATTTTAAAGTATAAATGTTCCATTTCAAAATATTACTTTGTTTGAGCGATACGGGAAGTCGGTCATATTTGTTCTTTACTAAATCACTTGATTGTAAGTTAATCAAGTTAATTAAGTACGAACAGGTGAATTTTCAAAAAAGTGTCCGTTAATTACTTTTCAAGAAAATGCTCAAATGTTGCAACAAATAATCAGAATGCATGAATGTCTATTGACTAGTTCTAGATTAGTTCTATAAAAATAAGCTTTTGCATTTTTTTCCTTCAACGATATGTCAAGGGGAATCCGAATATGAGCTAATCAAAATTCCGGTGATAACGACCGCATACGAAATCAATATAAATAAAATATCCCACCTTACACCAACCCTTGAAATTGTGAGGTATATTATGGAATAAATAACAAGACGGTGATTCCAGTCTTCCTGTTTACAGTGGTTTGGTTCTTTTCGTACCGCAATCCTCTTCTGAAATGTCAATTCCGCATTCCACTTTATCGCAAGATTTATGGAAATAATTTAATCCAAACAAATAAAATGCAGTCGCATTTGATGTGCCACGAAGTGAATGTTTATGCACAAAGGAATGAAATGGATTTTGATCACGCTTTGGCTGTGCCGTTAAAGTTATAAGTATCAACAAAATTACCTAGAAGGCTCTTAAAGTATAAGAGCCACTTTCAACAAAGAACAAAATTTTAACACACCTAATATGAAATCCATTTATATTTAAAAGATCTAACACTTAGTGCGATAAGAAATATATAGAACGTATTTATAGAATCACCAGCTTATTAATTTTATAATGATGATAATAATAACAATAATAATAATAATACTTTTCTTTACTTTATTGACCACGATATATAAACTCCAGTTCATATGTGTTCAAATGTGTATGGTAATTATGTACCTCAGATTGAAAAGTAAATTTGTTCAAATTTTCAAAAATATTTAGAAGTGCAAAAAAAATAGAAAGGTATGGGAGTGGGAGGATACTATGTTTTTAAAAAAATCCTACAAGGTGCATCAGGTACCGTCCCTTCTATTGTTCTAATGGCAGCCTTCTGAAGTCGGAAAACCTTATAACAATAAGTTGAATTTCCCTACAGAAGGATGCCATGTGATATGTGACTTTGAATTATGGAGAAATACACGGTACGTAAAACATATCAGAACAAACTCATTTTCATTTGCCGCAAAGCAAATATGTGGGATGAGAGTCTGGAACAGACAGAATCAACATGGCTACATCAATTAAGGTTTGTATCAAGAACGAAGCCAAGCAGTCTAGCAGGCTCGGATCTCGAAGACCATTTGTCCGAGCTGATAAGCAATTTTTGCGTTTTAGATTCATTTATTTGCAGAAAACCATTCATTCATTTGCTCTGTCTAAATCCCTAATTGCCAAAGCATTTGCACCTCTAGTCAATAGAGCGATTTCCGCGTACAAGATACAAGTCCTATTTATAATATGGTTTGGTAAATCGTTTATATAGAGGAGGAAAAACCCCAGAACTGATCCATGGGGAACTCCGTTTATTATTGGGAGAGTACACTCTTTAAGAGAAACAAACTGTTTTCTGTTAAACAAATAAGATGAGAACAGCTGGAGCGCATTTCCTCTAATTCCATAAGTTTTTCCAATAATATATCTACACAGACGCAATCGAAGGCCTTAGTAAGGTCACACATAACAACATTTGTTTGTAAACCATTATCAAGGCCATCACCAACGTCCTCCATCAATTTGAGAATGGCTTTAAAAGTGGATTTATTATTCCTAAATCTATTTGGATTCAGGAAAATGAGTGATTCAAGAATGTAAGTGAAAATATTGAGTATTTCTCACAATATGCCACGAGTTTATCTCTGATAATGATCTAAAGAATCTTAGATATGACGGGGATAATTGAAATAGGACGAAAGTTGTCTAAACACTCAGTGTTACCATTTTGTATATAGGTGAAATTTTTGTAATCTTAAAGGGGTCGGGCCAATTTCCCACCTCACGACACTTATTATACAGGACAGCTGATTTGATGATTTATTTACTAATTTTATTGGATCTAAGTTAGTATCAACTATGGATTATATGATGGTATGGTAAATATTGGAGAAAAATTTATTAAAATCGTCCGATGTAAGTGATGTGGAAACGTAATCAGCGCTAGGTTTCCTTTCGTTATTTACTAATTTCCAAATTGCCTTGGTTTTGCAGTTGCTATTCATTATTTCATTGGCATATGCAATACGCTTTTCTTCTTTAAGCTCTCGCTGATCTGCGCTTCGGCTCTGGGTATAAGCTTCCCAGTCAAGTTTCGATGCATTGTTTCGATGCAGCAGTTCTTATAATGAAACATTTCGCTACGCATCCCCCGGAACCGCTCATTGAATCACTTTAATTTAAAATTAATAGGCCGATTTGCGGGCCTCATATATGGAAAACACTCATCAACCAATTTTTCTAATGTATTTAATAAATTACATTCAAGCTCATTTAAATCAAGATTTTCCAAATTTCCCAACGTATATTGCTTAGGCAATTTGAAAATTTTATGCCTTTATCATTATTGATATCTAACCTTTGTTTGGGTTTTAACTCCAATCGCTTGTAATTGCCCATTATTTATTGTGATGTAGATAGCATGATGATCAGAAATGTGAGGGTCGCAAAATCCCACTGAGATGTTATTATAAGGCAAATTTGTTACAATATTATCCAAGCAAGCACGAGTGCATGCAGTAACTCTGGTGGGTTCTTTGCTATAATGCTTGACATTGAACATGGAGAATATGTTATTGACATCTCTAGCAATTACATTATATGATCTCCAAGATCTATATGTATATCGTCAACAGGTAGAATAGATTTAAAATGAATATATAAATAGTTAAGCAAATTATACAATAGTTGTTTAAATATCTCAATATCACCAGATGTTGATGACCTATATAAAGATACACAATAGCGCAGTTGTTTTTGGCAATATGCACGCCACAAAATTCCGCGTGAAAGGAGACGCAAAACTGACATAGATCTAAAGGTTTCAAATATAGTCTACTGGTGCCAAATATTGCAACCCCACCATGTTCTTTACTACACTTGCGACAATAAGAAGAGAGCCATTTGTAATGTTTCAAATTTATAGTGGAGAGCTCATCATTCTGATGCCAGTTATGAGACAGGCACAATATACCGAATGAGTTGACCTTTAAAAAACTTACTTGTCCCTGGACATTAAGGACACAAACTGAAAAGTAGCCGGTGAAATATGCTTGCTGTCGCTCACTGGATTGTGCTGGTTGATGTCTTCTAGCACCACGTGGTAGAAGAACCCGTGGTTACAACTGCGGCTGCCCGGAAACAGGAGGCACTCATTTATTTTATATGGATGACCTTAAGCTCTATTCCTTCGGGGAAAGGGATTTACAACAGTCCCTCCGAGTGCCGCAAGAGTACAAAGCGGATATTGGTATGGAGTATGGGTTGGATAAATCTGCACTGATTCATCTCAAGAGAGAACGATGCGGGACTACAGAGATGATGCGCAGCTGGTAGACGGAGGGATCTTACACCACCTTGATGCTGGAGAGACGTATACCTACTTGGGTATTCCACTTGGGCGGTTGATCGCTCACCTTCGGGCTGCTAGAAATACACTTCGTTTTAGCAGCACAGAGATAAGCCATTGCACGGAGTCTACTATAGAAATATAGAAGAAATATAGAAATATAGAAGCTTATCTCAAAAGCTGACGTTTAACTTTTTGAGGTCAGCTGGGCTGAAGTGAGAGACTGAAGGTTTATGTTTATGACCATTATTAGGTTTAGGTTTAGGTTTATGACCATTATGCATTTGCTGTCAGCTTGTTCAGCATATGCGGTCTCTGCCTATATCCATCGACATAACGCGGCATTACGAGTGCTGTATCACCTACGGCACTCGTACGGTATAGATTAGATACCGTTGTGGCCCTATGCTCCGGGGGATATTGAGTCCGTTGTCGGGAATGAGGGGTCCCGGTTACACTGGAATTATTAATTCCCCACCGTGAGGCGGATACATGCCAATATGCCTGACAGTCCTCCTCGACCACCAACTCAAGACGATGTTTGTTATAGAGTTTTCTGCTCCAGCCGAAAAGAAAATTGCCTTGAAAGAGACCCGGGTTATTCTGTTAAAATAGTGGTTCATGTTATTGGCTCTCTGGGAGGTATGCGACAATCATTGCTCTCAGAATTAAGGACCATCCCAGCATGCCGTCAATCGGCAGAAGTCATCGCTGGGAAAATGCAGTCATACTCGGCTCGTTATATATTTTTGTCCTTGAGCATTGCTCATTCAGCCACTGCATTTACTATAGTACAAAATCGTTCTATCATCTATCCTACTACCCTAATCAGCCGCAGAAATTTGTTTATAAGATGATAACTATAAATAGAATGCGTCACTTCATTCACGTTAACGGGTATATCTTAACGATTTGATATAGACATAATGCAGCATATACCTCGATATGGGATAAACCCATCCCAGGATATCACGTATCTAACTAACACTAATGGCGATATTTCTCATATACGAGGTCAGTAGGATGACATAAAATAATTACATAGGTGTAATTAAATTAAATTTTTTACATTATCGTTTAATTAAAATTCATTACTTTGTTTGGAAAGGCTAAGTATTGGTGAACATTTGTCGTGCTCGTTAAATCGTTTTTCAAGCAATTGCATTATATGACCAATGTAGACTTCGTTTTACTGTTTTTTCAAGTGGATAATTACAGAAAAATTGAAGACATCAATTATTTTATAAAGAAAGAACGTGGTACTAAAAATGTTAGCTCTCGCTCAGTAATATATGAGAAAATATATTTACAATAACGGCAATAACATATTCTTTCTTTTTCTATAATCACTGATAAATGGAGTTATATTTTCAAAAAATGAGGAAGGAAAATATAAATCTATCATTAATACGATCCAGTTCGTTAGTTTATATGACGCAATAAATAAAGCAACGTAATTACGCTTTATCTTTATGTGTTCGTAGAACGAACCTTTTCTTTTGGTGTAATGATTCTGAGATGGGTGATTATTACGTATATATTTTATATCCTATAGGAAATAATACATCTATGGGGTAGGTTACCTATGCTGGTCTGCTAAAAAAGGACGTCTCTTAAACTCATAGTTAATGTGAAAATGCTCTATACGTTGTTGTGTTAGATTTGTATAAAATAAGATGTTGTAATCGCAATAGTATGACGAGGAAATGTTTTATCTGCCTACAGGATACTTACAGTATTTCTTTCCTATTGAATCCTTCTTGTTTCATGGGCTCTTGTTCTATGAACACTTATTTGTAATTTACTAGAAGGATCACTTAAAACATGAGCACTCTTTAGTCCTAGAGAGGTCCTTAGGTCTATGTCAATTTCTTTGCAAGATTAAAATTTCTAAAATGAAATTACATTTCGAATAGTGAATATTATGATGAGAAGAAGTTATTTGGATATGACTATGTTTATTGTCATATTATAATATGATAATAAATAAACAAATCTGAAAACATTATGTCTACCCTACGCAAACCTACGTAACTTATTTCTACTAGCAAAACTACTAAAACTAGCAAAGTTTGAAATTGTTATTACCTTAGAACTGTATGTTAATCCTTTTAATTACCACGCACAAAAACTTATCACTATTGTTGACAAGACTGGTTGGTACACGAACTAACAGATGCTGCTGGGCTCTGATGGTGGTGTCATCTAGCGGATATCACCGTACTACCTCTGGAAGGCTGCTATGATCGCTGGAACTTTATTATCGCTGAAATTTTTTAGAAAACTGTTTCCTTTTCTTTTATATTGATCACCAAACTCTTCTGCGGCTGGGACGCTACCAAGCCTCTATACTTCTTACTTGCCAATTGCGACGAAAACACTTAATTTGCAGTTATTTCTGCTTGTAGACCTTTTCCACTTGTTGTGGTTTACTTATTTAGCACAAATTTTTAAATATTTTTACTTTAATTTTACTATTAATTTCTAACACAATTTTATAAAAGTTAGGAGCGTTGCTGTTACCTCATCGAACGCCTTAGCTGGACTTTAAATTATTATATGTTGCTTCAGATATGCCGTATGGAAAAACATCTGCATTTCCTGGTTACCATCCTTCTTTCTTGTTATTATGATATAATCTGGCCAATCAGATTATTGACTATTATTTAATTCAATTTATGTTTTAGGCGTTCTCTACATTGTCTATTGCCATTGTCATCTCTATCTCTACATTGCATTTTGGTTCGGGGCGGCTATAAGCTCTCGAACCCTATTTTTACATTTATGCTTTCGCATTAACATTTTAATCTAGACATAGTTTATTAGTGCTCGATATTCTATTATTATTATTGGGACTTGTCTATTGCAATTATGCTGTATAAGCTAATATTTTCTTTTTAAGTTCTTTGCTATTCATATTTGTTTTGCGAAAAGAAATCTTGGGTTTTTAGCAATTCATTACATAGAGAAATAAGCAAATAGATGAATAATAAGGAAAACACTTACCAGTTACTTACCCTTACCACTTACCAGTTGTATATCGGGACATATATATGGAAACGAACCACTTAGAAGTTGTACAAGTTTTTTCACCTTCATTGAGGATCTTCAGAGTGATGATACACGATTTGTATTATATATATTATATATATATTATATATTATATATATATTATATATTATATATATATATATATATATATATATATATATATATATATATATATATATATATATATATATATATATATATATATATATATATATATATATATATATATATATATATATATGTAGAAAATGAATGTCTGACCCGATTAGATAACTAATTGCTGGGACAACGGATTTGCGTAAGTGCAAAAGTGTGGGTTTATTTTATGTCTTAATGTTTTACGCTATCTCTGCATACCAGCCAGCATGCTAGTTACAGCATTTGATAAGGGGCATAGGAAACGCCACCGAGGGAAAACCCATGCTTAATTTAATAAGAACATAAAAATCGGAATTATTAAAGTCCTCGGCCGTTGTGATTATCGTTTGCACTTTGAGTTTAAAATCAGAAACCAATTGTAGATTATTCGTAGTCGTCAATGGTAGTTCCTGCAGGGGGTAGTTCTAGGGGATGAAATGTTAAAAACACCCCATTTTTTTTGCATATTATTAATCTACACAATTTGATGGAGGTCCACACCGAAGCTCAGCAATATGAGAGACCGAAAATATAGTTTTTTAAATAATTTAAATGTCGGGAAAGCACGGGAAGAAATGGACTACCGTAACGTTCGTCTAAGGCTGAAATAGACCTTAATATATTTTTCCGCTTCAATCCGCGATAAATACTTTATTCACAGTCCGAAAGAAAACTACCCATTAATAACCTTTTATAGCGTAATTTGAGCTTGCTGAGGCACGTGTCATTTTTTTTTTTAGGATGAATGTCAATTGCTAAGCTTAGGCGTAAATGAATTATCTCGATTACTACTAAGCAAAACAAATTTGGGATAAACCCGTATAGGAATATCCTTTACGATTTACGAATTTCGATGTTTCTTAAGGCAGGGAATCATCTAAAATTTGTTTCAGCTTTTAAACTCAAAGTGCAAGCGAAAATAATTTCTAGGCGACTTTGATGGTTCTGTGTATAAAGTACTTAAATAATTTCTCCAGAGATTATTTTTATTTAGGGTGGGCAAGATCCAGTATTAGCGAACGATACTTGAGCTAATTATTAGTCACAGTAATTTTGTCTTCATTATTATTACGAACAACCAAAATATTGCTTTTCGTGCATATTTCGAACAATCTAATTTGAAATATCTGCCTGAAATCAATAATATAACTTAATCCCATTTCATGAGAAGGGCTTAACTGCCACGCGACATCCTGCTCATCCAAAATAAGTCCCTAGATTAGAGACAATTAAGTAGACAGTCATTTAGCTGTAAACTACATTTACCTTGAATAATGCAACGGGTAATTGCAAGGTATTGTCATTTAATTAAAACTCTACTGTCATTTATTTCTTGGACCAATATTAATAAAATATGTTTTCTGTATGGAATAATTACGGTTGAGCTATCGCTGTGTTAATGTCTGTAGGACGAAGCTTGAATATTATCATACCGTGTCAGGGATGTTATACTATCTTTGTAACAAGGGTTGTGACATTATTGGTCTCTATGCAGGGCTGTATTAAGCAAGGGTGCCATCTCGGGACCAATATGATAAAATATGCAGGCGACTAGCACAAAAATTCGCATTAGAGATACGGAAATTCTATATTAAAAAATTAATGCCATGGAAAGAAATTTAATGTTATTGCTGCTTCAAGCACTCTGTCTCCATATCGTACATCTTTTAAAACTAGCTTGATTTCAAGGCGGGAACATTAATTTCAT
>CAXKVY010015889.1:0-12497 GCA_964058915.1 Tetropium fuscum | reverse complement strand
GTGAAACGCAGTATGTGTGGAATTAGCTGAATATATAACGTTTAAAAAAGAAAAAGAATAGTCATACTAAAAACTCACACCAGCCGGCGAGTCTCAAATAAATATACCTTATTCATTCCGCTGCTCCATTTCTTATCCTCTGTTTAATATCACTTTTTCATCTTTTTAGCTCACCTGACAACAGATAACCTACTTCTAATACTCCTTGAGAGCGAAAAGCATTAATGGCCGGGCTTATTTAGTAAGACCACATATTTCCTCTTTTAACCCAAATTCCCTCTGGCAAGTCTAATTTTAAAATACCTCTCCCGCTATTCTATAGCTTCTTTTATTTTTAAACGCTACTCCCAGTAGGTACCTAGCTAAAGCCGGTCGGTCACATACACAGAAAAATGTCTTCGTGCATCTCCGAGCGTGTTAAAACGCGCGTTCTTCAACGTACATACTTTTTGCCTAAACATGCAGAGAGATTTTCGTCACGTTCCTCACTTGAAAATATGGCACCATACAGTGATGACCAGTTGTGTTTCTTGTCAGTTGCATACATTTGTTAAATGGTAAAAGAAAAACCAATCGAAATTGGAACAAAAAATTTAAATATAGGAAAGTAAGTAGATTGTTATAGAGGGTACCCGGAGCAAATTGAAAGGTTAATTCTTACAGAAATGAGTAACCAAGGGGTTCCTGATAAACATACTAAAAGTCTCAAACGGTCCCATTTTTACAAGTAAAAAAAATGGCCTCTACATTAAGATTTCATGTTTTTTTAAATAAAAATGAGTGTATCTTAAAATCCAGGTATTTTGTGAAAAAAATTGTGACAAAGCTGAGGAAATTGGAACAAAAATTTTTAATTCAATCGTTACTGATGTAAAATGTAAAAAGTCAGATAGAGAGAAGTAAATAACATGACTCAGCTATGCAATAATTTAGAAATTAACAAGAGCACTCAAATCAATATAAATCCAATGCAACTTTTCAAAAGAATCATTATATCTAACAAGAGTTCCGATGAAATAAAAAAATGCTTTGAGTATGAATTGTCGCCATACCCTTTGTCATTTTTTAAGGATCAGTGATTTTATAAATTTATAAATACTACAACAATAATTATACGTCCCGGCATACTACATGAAATTGACTAATCATTCGAAATAGTGTAGACAGACAAGGAATATGGTACAGTTATATACAGAATGCCTAGATTCCAAAAATTCCAGGTATTCTATTAAAAAATCAAAATTGGGGAAACTTCCGGGGAAATCGGAAGTCGTACAAACTTGTAGAGTAGATAAAAAACTTGATAACATTTGATTCATGCCAAGTTTCATTTAGATCAGTTAACAAATAAATAAATGGCAATCGGAAAGATATATCGTTGACACGCGCGGTATAGTGGTATAAAATTATTTAAGATTCTTTACTGAATTTGCGTAATATGGCGATTAGTCTATATTTATTGTCGGATACTTCTGATTTAATAAAGCCTATTTTTCTGACAGTTATTTGTAAAAGCAGAAAGTAGAAAGCAATCTGATATAGAAGATCATAATATTAGTAGGTATCAATGGTTCATTCTACCACAAAAACTTAATTATAATGAAACGAATAGTAATGAATATATCCCGCCGTCGCACCTTCCAGGCCTGCG
This sequence comes from Tetropium fuscum, assembly GCA_964058915.1. Taxonomy (NCBI): domain Eukaryota; kingdom Metazoa; phylum Arthropoda; class Insecta; order Coleoptera; family Cerambycidae; genus Tetropium; species Tetropium fuscum. The sequence goes on along the minus strand of CAXKVY010015889.1, from coordinate 10,846 downwards.
GCAATATAAACGAAGCCGTATTTCACGCCATGAAATTTTATGCTTACCAACATTATACGTTAGTGATTTTACACTAGGGTTACATTGATTTTAAACTACGGTACATTAATTTTGGCACTATGCGACCTACCATAACGGTCTGTCTTAGTTCTTCCTGAGAAAATAAAGAAAATACTTGGAGAGATTTATGTTGCTTTTACATTTATCGACCATTTCTACTTGGTGGGAAAAATAACAGTTTTATAGGAAAACAAGTGAATTTAACTAGTTACGACTCCGTCAATGCTTCCATCGTGTGACCATCTGCACATTTTAATTTAAATCACCAGCAACTACGATAAATTTTAATTATGTTTTTATTTCAAATCCGATATTTACTTCGGTCGGCAACATTTTTAGTGCATTTCACAAAAATATTATATTAAAACTTGACACCAAGAACGTGCCACCAAGCTAATAGAAACTTATTTTACGTTTCTTATTGAATAATTTATGAAACATTTTCTTACACTTAAAAATTTGTCGCAAAATAACTTTAGACATTTGATATTACTCCCATGAACAATCGATCCTGAAAATATAATTAGGTTATAATTGTTTTCTTCTATTTTTCCTAATTTGCGCGTACTTTATTAGCACTTTACTCGCGGCATTTACTTATATTTATTTTATTTATTAGACGGACATGTGTAGTATATAGCGTACATCAAGTGTTAACCATCTGCTTTGCTGAAGCTTTTCCATGATGTGTTCAAACTTACAAAGATTAAAAAAATACCCCAAACAGCTGTTTTGAGATGCTGTTGTGTTTTGAAAACAAATTTTCTGTAGACTATCTTGATCTTTCATGAATAGAGCAAAATTAGATAAAACTAAAATTATTATACTGTTATTTCAGTTTACACTATGAATATGAGTTTACAGTGAGGATTTTCAGTTGTTCAGTAAACTTTAAATCTACATCTGAAGAAATTCCAAAGTTGTTACAGCAATTGCAGAAGAACCAACACTTCTATAGAACTTCAAATACCTGAATTCATTTAAACTAAATAGTAACTCTTATCTGCTATCTTAGCTTTCCGCAGTTAAAACAAATCACTTCAACAATACAATGAGGTGGTTTAGTGTTGGTAGCTGTTTAACATCATTTCGCATGCCTTATTAATATGTGATGATGTTAATTTTATTTTTGTTATTTAAGGTAAATAAAAGATGTATTGCAGACTCTTGTTTTATTTACATACAATTTATCGTTTGATTGACGTACAAATAAGCATCCCTCTAATCCGTTTGAGCAGTGTATATAGTCGCTGGGTGTATATTTTCAAACAAGCTGTTTCTGTTTCTCTTCGCAATTTTCTGGGTGGAATTTCCATGACCAGTTGGAATATTGAGCAACGAATGTGGGAGAAAAGTAAATATATCATATGTGCCCCTTTGTCTTTGTTTAGCCATTTTTTATAAATGAATACGGGGATTTCATGAAATGTAAATATAAGGGAACGCCATCGTCATTTAAGATCGTGTTTTTGCTTGTGCCACTGAACCCAAATGTTTTCCGTAAACTAACCGCTATATATAGAGACTTGAGCATAATGAGGTCAATGTCTGTGACTCGTACCGTTATGAATTCGAGTTTGCTAAAGAAATATTGGAAATATAGCAGCTTAGACAATTTAGAAATATTTGCCAACATTTCCAAAGATTCCGTCCATTTATCAAAACAGTTTTCAAAGGGCAGTTTAACTCACTTGATAGGTATTAATTAAGCAATAACGACGGCTTTTCCATTTAAAGTTAACCTTCAATCAAGCGTTCTATGCTCTACTAAATATCTTTGCTTTCCTTAAGTTGATGTACATTTTGTAATAAGCCTTTAATTTTCTTGAGGACTTGGGAAGTAGGTACTTGAGATTCTGGCAATACGGAACATGACTGAAATTTTAAATATAAAAATAATACTAGAAAACATAGCTTAACGTTTTAATAAAACGTGTACTTCAAAAGAAAACAATATTTCTAATTCCGCGCGATCAGTATGAAGGATCTGAACAGTGATAAAATTAGAGCGGCCCGAAACTAGCTGTGACGTCACAAGCTACAATATTCGGTAGACGTTGCGCCGGAAAGCGGCCGAATGAAGTATGAAATTAAGCGGTCCAGTGCTGGGATCTCCTGTAGCCGACCGATCGGTCTCCTCGTCGTTTATAAATTGTATCCTATGGCATCCCGACTTGGAACCTGTTTGAAACGGTTCGCTCGCAGGCGAGAATTTGATAATTTATAACAAATTTATTATTGGGAATTAAGGCGTAATACATTTAAATTCACTTAATACACTTTAATAATTTTCCGACGGCTCTTTAATTTTCTTGAAGACATGGGAAACATGGGATTATGCTAATTATAATTACAGTATAGAACATAATTTGTAAGATCAGGAAATCTGGGAGAATTGTTATTATTAATAAAAACATATTTAAGGCAAATTTCTAGCGTTAGGGATATAAAAACAGAATATTTTTCGAATACATTTAAATTCACTTAATACACTTTAATAATTTTCCGACGGCCCTTTAAATTTCTTGAAGACATGGGAAGGACATGAGATTGTGCTAATTATAATTACAGTATAGAACATAATTTATAAGATCGCAAAATCTGGGAGAATTGTTATTATAAATAAAAACATATTTAAAGGGAACAATGTCCAAAGAAATTAGACCATAGATCTGCCGACCTATGCTAGCGTCACAGAACTGCCAATGTTCGACTCACAGAACAATAAAGCGACACAGATAGGCACTAAGATATTTGTGGTTAAGATCTATGACAAAGAATCTATTAAATGCGCTGTGGCAATATTGATGAATGTAATCGACTAATGAGAAAGTAATATGCCGACCTAAATTTCTAAACACATGCTAAATGGAACGCGTACTTACTGCTTACATTCAATTTATCCGTCAATAAATTCGGATTTTCAAATTGTCAATTGCCAAAAGTTAACGTAACAATATATATATATATATATATATATATATATATATATATATATATATATATATATATATATATATATATATATATATATATATATATATATATATATATATATATATATATATATATATATATATATATATATATATATATATATATATATATATATATATATACTTGTTAAACTAAAATAACTGTGTTTGGGTGAATATAACAGCCATAAAGCAATTTTGCTTGATTGAAATATATAGAAGCGCATACTTGCGATATATAAGCAAACATCTAAATTTAAAAATATGTAAAGTGGAAATTACAAAAGTATGCCTAATAAATCACCCTTCTGGGGTGTCAAGAAGTCAAGATCTATTGTGAGAAAATATTTTATCAAGCAAAAACATAATGGGAATAATTTCTTACACGTGTTACGAGCATTTATGGACGAGAAAGCACCATTAATAACGCAGAGAGGGCCTCGGCATCTAAGATGGTCTACCGATTTCATTACGCCTGCTTAAATTATTCTGAATTTCTTTTAAACTTATAATTAATTAAAAGAAGTACCTAATTACGTAGATGTGCATAGTGCCTTATACTAAATAATATAATTTTACCCAACGCTCGGATGTTGCCTTATACTCCTATATGTTAGTCACATCACAACACAGCATACAAGACACGACAACTTTGACGTTAATAAATGTCCTAACTCGAGCAAATTTCCTTAGGTCAGCAAAAACTCCACTTACTTTCATGAATGATAATACGAAATTACCCTTTTTTGTGTAAAGTTCCCCCTCAACCGATTCATAATATAATCCAGTAAAATGTTTATATATATATATATATATATATATATATATATATATATATATATATATATATATATATATATATATATATATATATATATATATATATATATATATATATATATATATATATATATATATATATATATATATATATATATATATATATATATATCTATATATATATATATATATATATATATATATATATATATATATATATATATATATATATATATATATATATATATATATATATATATCTATATATATATATATATATATATATATATATATATATATATATATATATATATATATATATATATATATACATATATATATATATATATATATATATATATATATATATATATATATATATATATATATATATATATATATATATATATATATATATATATATATATATATATATATATATATATATATAAATATGCAATGTATATGGTAAGTGATAATAATTTTGCTTGTAGATACTTACTTTGGTTCCTAATACTCCTGAAGATTCTCTTTAGAATGGGCGCCAGTTCAAAATGAACAACAATTATTTTGAAATTATATATAGATAAAGTGGAAAACTATACTTTATTATTTATGAAGTTAAATAAGGGCATGTAGATCTCCTACCTAGAACCAGAAAAGGTTCCAAAATAGGCTGAATTATTTAAAATAATGTTATAAATTTTAAAAGCTCATATTTTTTTTAATTATTAATAAAGCTATGACTCTCAACTTTTATCTTAATATGCAATATCTTTCCTGCATATGAATCTACTCAAGGACGTCAATTTATTACACATATGAAGTTATATGGTGAATTAGTAATATTCAAATAAAAACTTAATTTACTCTGAGATAACCTACCGTATATATCTTATACAAATATTACATGGGTCTCAAGTTCAAGATGGATGGAATTGACAGGCGAAAATTTTTGCCTATTTAAAAAGAGACCGAAACGATAAGATATAATCAGTCGTCTTATTACTACCATCCCAAGATGATAAACCCTATATAATACATCCATACAGTAATCTTGGGTTTATAGCATTTCATTACATACAGAAATAAGCAAATAGACGAATAGTAAGGTGTATGTCCAGATATAGGACTGGTAAGTGTATCTTCCTTATTATATATGTGTGTGTGTGTGTTTATATATAGTATAGCGTGAAAGCGTAATTTATTTTTGTTGTGAGCTTGTAGTTGCTTTCCTTAAATAAATAATACATGTCTGTAAGTAAGGAACATAAAAAACCTCTATGGACGAATTGAGATCACTATCATATTATACCGTACAATATATAGTACTCATAAATTAAATCCAACATTTATATAAGTTTTCACAACACATTCCCTATTCTTATACTTCATTCTTATGCGTTTCCTTACAAATTATTGCTGGTCCCTTCGACATATATGACTTTACGGCCTGAGTATTTTATATAATATATGGCAGTAATATATCATTTACTATATGAATGTAGAAAAAGATACCTGCAAGGCAATATTTGGATCGATACATGGCCTATTCTCACTTGCATGGTATCATAAGGTGACATTGTAAGTCATCTTTAACGGTTCGAGATAATAAGCGAATAAAACTTATTAATCTGCTCGAGATGTGTATGGTACTAAAAATCACTTACAACTTGAAGCCGAAATGAATCAATAAAAACTCGTTAATTTCGATAGTACACTGTATAGACTATATCCAATGATATATAAATTAATCTTAATCTATAACACTAAGCTTCGGTTGTGTTTGGCATATGTTTGGAAGAAATGAGATATATAGGAATTTTAGTAGTGTAGCAGAGGCGGTGCTCTGTGATAAAAAGATCCGACATGATTGTAAAAATTGTCCGTAAGCCTGAAGTTATGTGTGACAGCTTTACCCAAATTATGTGTGACACCTGTTGTATGTATTTTGATACTTAGAATCCAAATATGCAAAATTTTAAAGTATAAATGTTCCATTTCAAAATATTACTTTGTTTGAGCGATACGGGAAGTCGGTCATATTTGTTCTTTACTAAATCACTTGATTGTAAGTTAATCAAGTTAATTAAGTACGAACAGGTGAATTTTCAAAAAAGTGTCCGTTAATTACTTTTCAAGAAAATGCTCAAATGTTGCAACAAATAATCAGAATGCATGAATGTCTATTGACTAGTTCTAGATTAGTTCTATAAAAATAAGCTTTTGCATTTTTTTCCTTCAACGATATGTCAAGGGGAATCCGAATATGAGCTAATCAAAATTCCGGTGATAACGACCGCATACGAAATCAATATAAATAAAATATCCCACCTTACACCAACCCTTGAAATTGTGAGGTATATTATGGAATAAATAACAAGACGGTGATTCCAGTCTTCCTGTTTACAGTGGTTTGGTTCTTTTCGTACCGCAATCCTCTTCTGAAATGTCAATTCCGCATTCCACTTTATCGCAAGATTTATGGAAATAATTTAATCCAAACAAATAAAATGCAGTCGCATTTGATGTGCCACGAAGTGAATGTTTATGCACAAAGGAATGAAATGGATTTTGATCACGCTTTGGCTGTGCCGTTAAAGTTATAAGTATCAACAAAATTACCTAGAAGGCTCTTAAAGTATAAGAGCCACTTTCAACAAAGAACAAAATTTTAACACACCTAATATGAAATCCATTTATATTTAAAAGATCTAACACTTAGTGCGATAAGAAATATATAGAACGTATTTATAGAATCACCAGCTTATTAATTTTATAATGATGATAATAATAACAATAATAATAATAATACTTTTCTTTACTTTATTGACCACGATATATAAACTCCAGTTCATATGTGTTCAAATGTGTATGGTAATTATGTACCTCAGATTGAAAAGTAAATTTGTTCAAATTTTCAAAAATATTTAGAAGTGCAAAAAAAATAGAAAGGTATGGGAGTGGGAGGATACTATGTTTTTAAAAAAATCCTACAAGGTGCATCAGGTACCGTCCCTTCTATTGTTCTAATGGCAGCCTTCTGAAGTCGGAAAACCTTATAACAATAAGTTGAATTTCCCTACAGAAGGATGCCATGTGATATGTGACTTTGAATTATGGAGAAATACACGGTACGTAAAACATATCAGAACAAACTCATTTTCATTTGCCGCAAAGCAAATATGTGGGATGAGAGTCTGGAACAGACAGAATCAACATGGCTACATCAATTAAGGTTTGTATCAAGAACGAAGCCAAGCAGTCTAGCAGGCTCGGATCTCGAAGACCATTTGTCCGAGCTGATAAGCAATTTTTGCGTTTTAGATTCATTTATTTGCAGAAAACCATTCATTCATTTGCTCTGTCTAAATCCCTAATTGCCAAAGCATTTGCACCTCTAGTCAATAGAGCGATTTCCGCGTACAAGATACAAGTCCTATTTATAATATGGTTTGGTAAATCGTTTATATAGAGGAGGAAAAACCCCAGAACTGATCCATGGGGAACTCCGTTTATTATTGGGAGAGTACACTCTTTAAGAGAAACAAACTGTTTTCTGTTAAACAAATAAGATGAGAACAGCTGGAGCGCATTTCCTCTAATTCCATAAGTTTTTCCAATAATATATCTACACAGACGCAATCGAAGGCCTTAGTAAGGTCACACATAACAACATTTGTTTGTAAACCATTATCAAGGCCATCACCAACGTCCTCCATCAATTTGAGAATGGCTTTAAAAGTGGATTTATTATTCCTAAATCTATTTGGATTCAGGAAAATGAGTGATTCAAGAATGTAAGTGAAAATATTGAGTATTTCTCACAATATGCCACGAGTTTATCTCTGATAATGATCTAAAGAATCTTAGATATGACGGGGATAATTGAAATAGGACGAAAGTTGTCTAAACACTCAGTGTTACCATTTTGTATATAGGTGAAATTTTTGTAATCTTAAAGGGGTCGGGCCAATTTCCCACCTCACGACACTTATTATACAGGACAGCTGATTTGATGATTTATTTACTAATTTTATTGGATCTAAGTTAGTATCAACTATGGATTATATGATGGTATGGTAAATATTGGAGAAAAATTTATTAAAATCGTCCGATGTAAGTGATGTGGAAACGTAATCAGCGCTAGGTTTCCTTTCGTTATTTACTAATTTCCAAATTGCCTTGGTTTTGCAGTTGCTATTCATTATTTCATTGGCATATGCAATACGCTTTTCTTCTTTAAGCTCTCGCTGATCTGCGCTTCGGCTCTGGGTATAAGCTTCCCAGTCAAGTTTCGATGCATTGTTTCGATGCAGCAGTTCTTATAATGAAACATTTCGCTACGCATCCCCCGGAACCGCTCATTGAATCACTTTAATTTAAAATTAATAGGCCGATTTGCGGGCCTCATATATGGAAAACACTCATCAACCAATTTTTCTAATGTATTTAATAAATTACATTCAAGCTCATTTAAATCAAGATTTTCCAAATTTCCCAACGTATATTGCTTAGGCAATTTGAAAATTTTATGCCTTTATCATTATTGATATCTAACCTTTGTTTGGGTTTTAACTCCAATCGCTTGTAATTGCCCATTATTTATTGTGATGTAGATAGCATGATGATCAGAAATGTGAGGGTCGCAAAATCCCACTGAGATGTTATTATAAGGCAAATTTGTTACAATATTATCCAAGCAAGCACGAGTGCATGCAGTAACTCTGGTGGGTTCTTTGCTATAATGCTTGACATTGAACATGGAGAATATGTTATTGACATCTCTAGCAATTACATTATATGATCTCCAAGATCTATATGTATATCGTCAACAGGTAGAATAGATTTAAAATGAATATATAAATAGTTAAGCAAATTATACAATAGTTGTTTAAATATCTCAATATCACCAGATGTTGATGACCTATATAAAGATACACAATAGCGCAGTTGTTTTTGGCAATATGCACGCCACAAAATTCCGCGTGAAAGGAGACGCAAAACTGACATAGATCTAAAGGTTTCAAATATAGTCTACTGGTGCCAAATATTGCAACCCCACCATGTTCTTTACTACACTTGCGACAATAAGAAGAGAGCCATTTGTAATGTTTCAAATTTATAGTGGAGAGCTCATCATTCTGATGCCAGTTATGAGACAGGCACAATATACCGAATGAGTTGACCTTTAAAAAACTTACTTGTCCCTGGACATTAAGGACACAAACTGAAAAGTAGCCGGTGAAATATGCTTGCTGTCGCTCACTGGATTGTGCTGGTTGATGTCTTCTAGCACCACGTGGTAGAAGAACCCGTGGTTACAACTGCGGCTGCCCGGAAACAGGAGGCACTCATTTATTTTATATGGATGACCTTAAGCTCTATTCCTTCGGGGAAAGGGATTTACAACAGTCCCTCCGAGTGCCGCAAGAGTACAAAGCGGATATTGGTATGGAGTATGGGTTGGATAAATCTGCACTGATTCATCTCAAGAGAGAACGATGCGGGACTACAGAGATGATGCGCAGCTGGTAGACGGAGGGATCTTACACCACCTTGATGCTGGAGAGACGTATACCTACTTGGGTATTCCACTTGGGCGGTTGATCGCTCACCTTCGGGCTGCTAGAAATACACTTCGTTTTAGCAGCACAGAGATAAGCCATTGCACGGAGTCTACTATAGAAATATAGAAGAAATATAGAAATATAGAAGCTTATCTCAAAAGCTGACGTTTAACTTTTTGAGGTCAGCTGGGCTGAAGTGAGAGACTGAAGGTTTATGTTTATGACCATTATTAGGTTTAGGTTTAGGTTTATGACCATTATGCATTTGCTGTCAGCTTGTTCAGCATATGCGGTCTCTGCCTATATCCATCGACATAACGCGGCATTACGAGTGCTGTATCACCTACGGCACTCGTACGGTATAGATTAGATACCGTTGTGGCCCTATGCTCCGGGGGATATTGAGTCCGTTGTCGGGAATGAGGGGTCCCGGTTACACTGGAATTATTAATTCCCCACCGTGAGGCGGATACATGCCAATATGCCTGACAGTCCTCCTCGACCACCAACTCAAGACGATGTTTGTTATAGAGTTTTCTGCTCCAGCCGAAAAGAAAATTGCCTTGAAAGAGACCCGGGTTATTCTGTTAAAATAGTGGTTCATGTTATTGGCTCTCTGGGAGGTATGCGACAATCATTGCTCTCAGAATTAAGGACCATCCCAGCATGCCGTCAATCGGCAGAAGTCATCGCTGGGAAAATGCAGTCATACTCGGCTCGTTATATATTTTTGTCCTTGAGCATTGCTCATTCAGCCACTGCATTTACTATAGTACAAAATCGTTCTATCATCTATCCTACTACCCTAATCAGCCGCAGAAATTTGTTTATAAGATGATAACTATAAATAGAATGCGTCACTTCATTCACGTTAACGGGTATATCTTAACGATTTGATATAGACATAATGCAGCATATACCTCGATATGGGATAAACCCATCCCAGGATATCACGTATCTAACTAACACTAATGGCGATATTTCTCATATACGAGGTCAGTAGGATGACATAAAATAATTACATAGGTGTAATTAAATTAAATTTTTTACATTATCGTTTAATTAAAATTCATTACTTTGTTTGGAAAGGCTAAGTATTGGTGAACATTTGTCGTGCTCGTTAAATCGTTTTTCAAGCAATTGCATTATATGACCAATGTAGACTTCGTTTTACTGTTTTTTCAAGTGGATAATTACAGAAAAATTGAAGACATCAATTATTTTATAAAGAAAGAACGTGGTACTAAAAATGTTAGCTCTCGCTCAGTAATATATGAGAAAATATATTTACAATAACGGCAATAACATATTCTTTCTTTTTCTATAATCACTGATAAATGGAGTTATATTTTCAAAAAATGAGGAAGGAAAATATAAATCTATCATTAATACGATCCAGTTCGTTAGTTTATATGACGCAATAAATAAAGCAACGTAATTACGCTTTATCTTTATGTGTTC
>CAXKVY010015888.1:0-21932 GCA_964058915.1 Tetropium fuscum | reverse complement strand
AAGTTAGAGTAAAAAGGCACTTTTTGTGTCACCCTGTATAATATGGAAATTTGCTTAGTTTTTAATTTAATACGTTATACGTTTTTAGTTTAATACGTTTTTAATTTAATACGTTATTATATATAATATGTTCAAATAGAACAAATATAAATAGTAGAGTAGGTATGTGTTTTCTGTGAATGTCAGTTACGTCAAAAACTAATGTCATAAAATATCACTGAAAGTGTTGAGGTATTAATATTTTAAATTCAACAAATCGTACATCACTCTGAAGATCAACAATGAAGGTGAAAGAACTTGTACAACTTCTAAGTGGTTCGTTACCGTATGTATGTCCAGATATGCAACTGGTAAGTGTGTCTTCCTTATTATTCATCTATTTGCTTATTTCTCTATGTAATTAATTGCCAGAAACCCAAAATTTCTTTTCGCAAAACAAATATGAATAGCAAAGAACTTAGAACTTAGAAGCTAATAAATATATATTTATTATGAATACTAATTTACAAACAAAATAGATGCATGAGAAATAAACATAAACATATTAGTAAAAGCAACGTCACCACATTTAGGCGAAGTCAAGCTTAAAGCTACTCATACTTGTTCATTACAGCAACCATTTAAATCTTTAAGAGCGTTCCAAATAGTTTTAGGATTTTTTCTTAAGGAGACTGATTACAAATAACCTTTTTTCACTTCTAACCATAGACAAAATGTAATTATGAAGTTCCTTATAATTAGACCAGTTATTTTCAGTCCTATTTTGTTTATGTTTTTATAAAGATTAGTCACCCTTACTTGTTTAATGGGTGCATGTTTGTCAAACAGATAATTCAATAAATCTGTAAATATTGTAATTTTAGAATCTATATTATTTTATAAATAATATTCAGCCAAGGTAAATTATATAAATCTGTCAAGAAAGAATTCGAATTTAAATTTTTGAAACACCTGTATACTACATATTTTGATTTCATTTTGAGTTTTTGTATTTTAATGTCGCAAAAGACCATTCTATGATCAGAAATACTGGTTATCCTTGTAAGCGCATTAATTAATTGAGTCAAATTATATTACCTGAAAACAAGAGTTAAGTGGATTACGACCATTAAATAAATTTATATTAAAATCACCAGTACAAATGACTTCATCAACAGCAGGACATAAGACAGATGACATTTCATCACAATCATTTATAAAATTATTAATATGTGTTTGGTGGTAGAAGGCACCAACAGCTAAAGTTACCGAAGCCATTGATATTTTATCCTCAAAATTTAATAATTAAATTTTTAAATCAATTTCATAAAATATGGAAAAACAGTTTCTAAATTATAAAAAGAAATGACAAACAAACTTTACTTTTATTTACATTTACATTACCAATAGAGTTTTTATATGCCTTAGAACACACATATTAAATTGCACATTTTTTCAATGCAATAATACATATTACAAACAAATAGGTATATGGCGGTATAGTGGGTTCATTAATATATAGTGCAATTGGAATTTTCTTGGAACATGTTTAAGGAATGTCGTAGACAGCCCGTCAATGTTAACGAATTGGCTAACGCCGTTATTGGAGAGTAGCCCCTGGTGGGTCAAGATGTTATAGATAATTGCATGAATAGAGGAGGAGGTGCAACACGATATTAATAAATACTAGTTGTTAATGTTATTTTATTCTCATTTCCTGTTTATCTGTTTTGGTTTATGGTCTTATTTCTATAGAATTAATTTAAGTTACTAGATATTCCACATCCTTAAAAATGTATAACCTAATATGGCGCATGCTGTTATTAAAAATTTAATAAATGTCATACATTATTTCAACTAATCTTAAGATAGATTTTTTTACTTCAGAAACAGTGGAAAGATACATAGTTCTACTAAATCCGCTGTATCTCTTAAAATAAACAAACTGGAGACGTACACAACATATATTATTTTGCTAGAACGATAGATCTATACATTAAAAAATCATAGTTCTACGCCACTGGGTTCGAATTTAAGGCAGCTCAAATTTGATCCTAAATTTAGTTTGTCCACTTCAAATAGAGTTCAGTGTACTGTTTGTAACGAAATATGAGACATAAAAATTTTCAAAGTACAATTGCCGCAATGGGAGATCGGGACAGTATAACTTTTCTTACAATAAGCTAAAATCGTCACTATAAAGGGGCTTTCATTCAACAAATTGTTATGTTTTTATGGAATACTAATAACTAATCAATTTTAACACAAAGTCCATCAAAATTATACACTAAATTAAAGAATGACTTCTATTTCAAAAATTATTGTTGACCCCACTTTACCACAAAACGTTCGATGGTATTAGGCAATTTAGGCATCCAAATGACTGCCAATGATGCTGATGAGACACGTTCGAGGAACGTGTAAAATGGGTACATAATATTTGAATGGGAAACATTCTTATTATGCATCACATTCACCATCCAATTGTTTTATGATATGAAGGTATATAGTGTGATCAATATTTTGTTATATTATATGATAATGCCATAATGTGATGGGCGATGTATATAAAACCATTTGTTTTTCCTTAAATTCCTGGAAATCGGTTATACTTGACAACGCTGTTAAAAATGCGGTAGCACGTGTGAAGAGATCGATATAATGAAGGTTTTTGCTCGGGTTTTTATGTCTCATATTTCGATGTTACAAAGTATACTACAATTCTCAACCAGCAATAATAAAACATATATTGCTCTACCATATATACCACAACTGCCAGATAATATTTCAAATATTTTAAAAACATACGATATTCACACAGCACATAAAAATACCAACAACTTAAAAAATCCTTTATACAATATTCCTTTACACTTAAAAGACAAAAATTAACTAGAAAAATCTACACATTGTATATATGAAATTTCATGTAAGGAATGTAATGAAGAAATAATTATTGGTCAAATAATGGAACTTGGAAGAAAGTTTGAAAGGACACAAATATTCAGCTAATATTACAGCTCTAAAAAGATTCTACTGGAATAGATCATGAATTTAACTACGAAAATACTAAAGTTTCTACAATTTGTTAATATAAAAATATTGAACAAATTAACAAAAAACATTATCTCTATAAATAACTTATATAAATATACATCTACCTAAGTTCGTAGGATTTCTTAACTGCTCTTTCCTATAATACTAATCGAACAGTCTAATAATCTTATAAATTAATTAAAACTGTACATTTTTTACTGTCAATAATGTATTAAAATAAAATCTTTTGACCTAAAACAGACTTAAAAGGGACCGAAACGTTAAGATTTTATAATCAGTGGATTTTATCAGCAACTAATTTTCAACGATATATTTTTAACGACTTATCTTTACTTATCTAAGTCTTTTTTTTACTCAAGTAAAATCCTTTAGTATTACTGGAAACTTCGTTACAAAGTTCTATAGAAAATTGTCAAAAATTCTGGGTTGACGAATTAGTTTTATTAATAATTGCATTTAAAATACACAGCTATCTCACAAACGGTTGAAGATAAAATTCGTGATATTAACAGTGATCTAAAAATGCAATGTCAATAATATGTATAATAATTTATAGGGTGTTCTATTTAAAAGAACCATGTTCGAAAAAATACGGTAATTTCAAAACGCAACTCATGAAATCAAATCAAATTCCAGTTTGTTTACGAGATCATGTTTAATGGGTAACCTTTCGATAAAAACCACGTATGCTTAGTACATTACATTACAGTTTACGAGCGTAAGGGAGTTAATAACCCACTGTATTGCATATAATATTTTTAAGGGTCTAACAGCTCCAGCAAAGTCGAGCCTTGCCTTAATTAATGACCTGTTCTGAATACAAATAACTTAAACAACACAATTTCACTACTTAGGATATTTCATCATAATTAATGAGTTCGTGCCGAGAACTCGACGGCCACAAATAACAACTTGATAGAAAAATAACGAATGCCCTGCATTCGGAAAATATTTGCGTAGTGTTTCGGTGTTTACACCCTATACAAATAAAAACAAATAAGGTCAGCATTCATTCCCCACTTGCTGACAAATAAATAGACACAGCAAACCAACGAAAGCTCCGAAGGGTAATTAAACTTAAAGAAAGTCATTAATTGATAGTTAAGTCGGATGATTGGTAATTAAAAAACAGCACCTGTTGGGAATATTAGGCTATCTAATCAAGTAAGATATTACCAAAGAAAACTATTAGAATTTAAAACAAATTCAAAAAGACTTGCTAAAAGCGATTGATTCACCAGCTCTTGTATATTTTTGCCACGGTCCTGCATTATATTTTAAGCACCTTTCACATATCCGTACTCAAAGAGGTAATTATTAGGTGCATTAGATATTTTTAGTACATGCCTGCATAAAAACATGTTGCATATCCGGAAAATTTAAGTTAAGTTGTAAAGGAAATATTTCTGTTTATTTTCCCTTCGAAAATAGAATATTCTTGAAAATAAAATCCAAATTTAGTTAGAACCACCCTTGACAGGGCGATACGACGCAGATTATTGCAAATTTATTTTCTGAGGTGGCTGAGGTATGGCACCCCACTAGAATACCAATGCACATCCCCTCTTTACTGAATTTCGACCACTTCAGTGGCACACAGTGGTATTGGGGTAAGGCTTCCTGAAATGCTAGCTGAATAATTACGATCCACAGGCTGTCATTATATTGCATTAGGTGCCAAGGTAATAGTGTAAAAATGTCTTCTCTATTATAATAAATCATTCTTTTACTATTCAATATTCAAATCTATTAATATTAGGTTAACATGATCTGGCAATTTATATATTATACACTACACTATACAATATAGACATGCAGATAAATAAAATTTATAAATGCATTTTAACACAATCGTTAAAGAAAATTCGTTTCGCTCAAAATTCTACTTCAAGTATGAAAACGCCAATCAATAACAAAATAAACATTGTTCGATGACTGGCGCATTCACCTTTTTATAGAATTTTTATATCAGCAGTTAATGTTATAAAAATCGACAAAGACGATGAGAATATCTAAAACAAATCAGGCTAACATGTTTCGTTTCTTTATTTCGTGATTGTATTAAAACGCCGAGAATACTGAAAAGTGGATGTTAATGGCGAATGTAAAATAATACTTCCCGCATTTGGTGATAATGACAAGTAACAATAACTGGTCCACTAATTGGATACAAATTAGTGGCAATTAGTATTAATTTGTGCATTTAATGCTTTAATATGGTCATGGGTGCGATTAGACAATGTAATTGATTCAATGAACCATAATTATTTTACGGTGGCATTTGGAGAATTAAAAATTTAAAAATTGCTATAAATTAGAAACTATTTCGAGGAGACTTGCAGCGAGTGAGACGTGAATGTTTAATAGAGGTTTTAAATTTCTTCACACAAAATCGATTCCAAACGAGTAGGGTAAAAGAGGTGTGAGAGAGGATTCGAAAGGCAATAATTATTATTCTGAAATCTACTCGTCGTCTTCCTGCCGTGAAATGAAAGTTTAAATTGTTTTGATGTATTCCTTGGCTTATTGTGTCTTTTTACTGTGGCTCATTTGCATTTTGTCATTCACGCTTATTGTCAACTGATTTATCGTTTGATTGCGGTTTGTTATTGGCTTCCTTTCCTTATATCTGCCTATTTTTCTCCCAAACTTTCCTTAAGCCCTTACAAAATGCAATTTGATGCCTGACTAAGCCGCGTTTTTCTGCATGATCATCAGTGCACAATTTAAGTTTGTTTGTTTATAAATATCAAGCCATCTGACGCACATTATAGGCAACAAATGTATTAGAATTTTATAAATCTATTTGTTAAATCATCGTAGTTAATTTACTTCAAAATTACTAAATAACAGAACTGTTATAATAAATATTGCATGACTTTTAGGACCTATTACTAGTTTACAAAATTTTGTTTTCATTATTTCTGTTATGTCTACTTTACAAGCGCCCTTAATTAATAAGATGCTTAGCTGCTGTCCATAGGCGATTACTCATGACTACAGAATGATCCGTATTCATGGCGACCTCCTAATCCTCTGACTATTTTAAAGTTAATCACATTAAAATTCCCTCAAGCTAACATATTAATATAACAAGGTTGATCCTTCAAAGAGATCAGGTTATTTAACGTTATTATTTATTTCATTAAAATAGCGTTCTAGGCTTAGTGTAAAGAAAAATATTAGGATTAGGTACTACAATCAATCCTTATAGTCATCATAAAATAATAAAAATTAGAACTCGAATAATATGCAGCATAATGAAACGTAATTGTCATTCAATACTTCTCTGTAAAATTTAATTTTAAAAAATAAGCACTTATATAAGTATATTCAGAATTCATATTTATAAATATACGCCATTAAAAGCGTAAATATATACGGTGCGTTAGAAAAGTAACGGATAAGTTCAATATTTCTTAAGACTGACGTTTCTATCTAAAATCCTCAGACATGTCGATTTTGATTTTTCATTCCGCTTTATTTGATGTAATATACAATAAGATGGCGCTCTAGGTGTTCCGTATGTGACGTCATCGATAATTTTTTGAAATGGCAATAATATATTTTTCCGGCAGATTCTTGTAGACGAACTATGAGTTCGGCAATATAACACACTTTATATTTATTTTGAGAAAGAGGTTTAAACGAATTAATAAAAATTCAATCATAACAACTCTACGAGTACACAAAAATACAATACTGCTGCATTACAAATAATAATTGGAAGAAGTGTGCTATGGCTCACTTGAAACAAAACACTAAGGTGACAGTAAAAATGTTGTAACTGTCAAAAGTGTTGTTAATCATTAGAAGAATAGATGTTATCCGAAAAGAAAGAATAGAAATATTAATTATGATATGCTACGGTGATTTAACCCGAACACATAAAGAAGTTTTTGATAGGTTCAATTCGAAATATGAAGGTAAGAACGTCAGTCAGGATTGAAGAGAGCAGGATTGAAGATAAGTATACAGAGCACTGTCAGAGATTTTCCGAGAAGTGGGCGTACCAGAGTTGTTAATGATGAAAATAGTTTATGTTTTGTTGTCTGTCCATGAAAATCGTCATTCGACGACGCGAGGAATTGCAGGTGAATATGGAATTTCAAATTTTTCGGTTCAGAAAATCCTGAAGATCAACAAGTATCATCCGTATGAAGTTAAATTAATAAATGAGTTAAACAAGGGTGATCCAGATCGACGTGTTCAATTCTGCCAGGAAATGTTGGAGAGAATACGCATAACTCCCACATTTTTTAACAAATCCGATCTCTTTGGGACGAGGCGACGTTTTCCTTACATGGCGTTGTGAACAGGCAAACTTCAGATACTGGGATAGTGACAGACCACATTGGGCAATTGAGGCTTACTCTTAATACCCACAAAAAATCAATGTATGAGCGGGTATTATAGGAAATAGGATTTTGGGGCATATTTCTTTGAGGGAAATTTAACCGGCGACACTTATTTAGATTCTCTCTGCAACGACTTAACTCCTGCATTTGCTGAATTGTTCCCATATTGATGATCCAGACGTTCCAGCCAATGAAATCTGGTATCAGCAAGATAGAGCACACCCTCATTATGCAGTAAATGTCAGTCAATATTTACACGAGGTGTTTCCCGGGCGGTGGATTGGTCGAAGAGTGCCTATGGAATGGCCTGCTCGATCGCCTGATTTAACCCCATCGGATCTCTTTCTTTGGGGCTACTTGAAAAGCAAAATTTAATCCCCAAAACCGAGGAATCTGAAAGAACTGAAGGGACGAATATGGCACTACATAAGAGCAGTGTATCAGATTGTTTTAAATAATGTGTGGGCGGAAACATTAAATCGTTTAGAGTTCTGCTTAACAGAGAACGGTCGCAATTTAATTTAAATTAATATTTATTAGTACCTATGTTCCTATTCTTTGTTTTGTTCTTTGTTTTTTTTACGTTTTACCCTTAGTTCTCTTGAGTTAAGTTGCTCGTTGTATTCTTATTAATATTTTGCTTGTATTAAATTAAATATGTTTAGGAACAATATTGCGTGTTTCAATTGTCAGTTTCCATGCAGCAGTATGGATTTTTTGTGTACCCATAGAGTTAGTTGTCTTGATTAAATTTTTATTAATTCGTTTAAACCTGTTTTTCAAAATAATTATAATTAAGTGTGTAAGTGTGCTATATTGCCGAACTCATAAAGAGCTCGTCTACAAGAATCTGCCGGAAAAATATATTGTTGCTATTTAAAAATTTTATCGATGACATCACATCCGGAACACCTAGAGACCTAGAGCGCCATCTTATTGTATATTACCTCAAAATAAGCGGAATTAAAAATAAAAATCGACGTGTCCGAGGATTTTAGACAGAAACGTGGTGAGTCTTAATAAATATTGAATGTATCCTTTATTTTTCTAATGCACTGTATTGTATAGTCATATACATATAGTTCTCTCATATATATATATACATATATATATATATATATATATATATATATATATATATATATATATATATATATATATATATATATATATATATATATACATGTATATATATATATATATATATATATATATATATATATATATATATATATATATATATATATATATATATATATATATATATATATATATATATATATATATATATATTATATATATATATATATATATATATATATATATATATATATATATATATATATATACATGTATATATATATATATATATATATATATATATATATATATATATATATATATATATATATATATATATATATATATATATATACATATATATATATATATATATATATATATATATATATATATATATATATATATATATATATATATATATATATATATATATATATATATATATATATATATATATATATAATATAATTATGTGTGAGAATACTTACCCCAAAAAGCGTAAAATGATCCAGGTCTTCTAATTTTACTAAATCAAATGGAAAATCGTCCATTGTGCATTTGCTTTCCTATTTGTAAGATCTGAAATATAAAGGTACTATTTATTGTCATTGAAAAACTGCTACTAAAGAAATATAACTGAATTAATTTATTTTTATTACATTTTTTATGTCATAATGAGATATATGAGCAATTAATTAGATATGGAACCAATGCAATTGTTTAACTGCAGATAACTGACTTAGTGTCATATAACCACATAATAATTAGTGAAAATGTAATTTAAATGTCACTGCGTGAGTGATTTTTAAATATTGATAAAAAGATCTGAGAAGGCCAATTCGGCACTGATAAGACGTATATACATAATAAGACTTATGTATATTGCTGGACTAAAATTGGAAAAATATTAGTATGTTACACATTGTATCATTATCGCTTAACGCAATACGTGGTATTAACGTAAATATTAAAATAGGTAGGTACATCAAAAAAGCTAATTGTAATTTTGATTTTTGGGAGCTTTGTGTTTTATAGGATATTTATGTCGGCCAATTCGGAGTTGACAGGCGTTGGTTAAAAGTCCCAGTGTGATTATAATTTGAAATAAAATTATACATATCGATTTCATCGCTTCATTATAGGCTGTTTGTTTCCTGCAGAGAAATTTAAAAATATAAAAGTTGGGGTTTCCGTCTTAATCATTATTCTAAGCTCATTCGAGTGAAATAAAATTTGTGATTTTTTTACCGAATGGAGTTCAGAATCCTGAATTTTAATCGACACCCCCGATTTCATTTGAATATTCGGAGCCACCGAAGTTGTAATTCTTCAATCTCAAATTGATCTTTTCCTTTATAACCTCAACCGAGTTGCAATCAACATTCATAAATAAAAAATCAACCAATAGTATAATTCATTCTTTTATTTCAACACTTCGCTGAACAAAATTTCCTTTAAGTAAACAACAATTTTCAATACGAGTCTTTCTCAAACGTGCTCTTGTTATCTTACCCTTACCTCTGGGTTTTATTTTATTTTTCGCCTACGCCAACCCTAATGTATTGTTTTTCGTACCCTTCATGTATCTAATTCTACTTTTCCGATTTTCTAACACACATTTTTATACACACACACACACACACATATACATATATATATATGTATATATATATATATATATATATATATATATATATATATATATATATATATATATATATATATATATATATATATATATATATATATATATATATATATATATATATATATATATATATATATATATATATATATATATATATATATATATATATATATATATATATATATATATATATATATATATATATATATACTGGAATTATTATAATAATTTATGTTTATTTTAATATGATGTTT
This sequence comes from Tetropium fuscum, assembly GCA_964058915.1. Taxonomy (NCBI): domain Eukaryota; kingdom Metazoa; phylum Arthropoda; class Insecta; order Coleoptera; family Cerambycidae; genus Tetropium; species Tetropium fuscum. Next base: position 11,553 of record CAXKVY010015888.1, on the reverse strand, counting down.
TATTTTGCTCCACGTTGGGTTATAATTGTAATTAATGTATAAAAATGTTTTTTTTAAATAAATGTATGTTTTTATAGTTTTTAATACTGGATAGGGCTGGGACCTTTGATGTAACTGTAACACTCGGAGTAGTTTCCACAAACACCAAAACACTTGCACTTCGCTCGACGCGCGTTTCGCCAACCAAGTTGGCATCATCCGGGTGATGCCAACTTGGTTGGCGAAACGCGCGTCGAGCGAAGTGAAAGTGTTTTGGTGTTTGTGGAAACTACTCCGAGTGTTATAGTTTTTAATGCATGTTGCCTCATGTTGGGTTAAGATAATTGTGATTTTTAATTATTGTGATATTTGTGAGTTTTAATTATTATGATTTAATTTAATATTGCTAAATTTATAATATATATTTAATCTTTTCGATTTTTAAAATTTTGTTTTTGTTACTAGAGAAAATTTTATGGATTGATCTGCTTAATATGTTTATGGATAGAATAGGATATAAATGTACTTTGCTAACTTATTATTCTGCAGACCTTACTAATATGGGCGCCAGTCCACAATGTCAGTGAACACTTATGAATTTACTAATTATCAAACTATTTACTCACTTTCATGTGATTTTATATTTATTGAAAATAAATTATTTTTATCATCAATTTTAATTCTTAGAACATGAAATTTCTTGATCTCAAGGTGGGATTCAAATTAGATTAGTAACATGTTTTAGTATGATGAAAATATAAAATTTATTTATGTTCTAAAGTTTTCATAAAGATTATTGTCTCTGAACTTGTTTTAATTGTCATATGGAAGAAAAAGAAGTTGCATTAAAATTAATTAACACATGTTTATTCTAGAGGAAGATATTTGTTTAAATGATGGATGTTATTAATAATAAAATAAACTATGTTACCCTACGACACCTATCATAACCTAACTATAAGAAACATAATATATTAAATCCTTAACATAGACATAAATGGAACTGTATGTATAAATAAACTAATAAAAAATTATAAACACTAATAAACTAAAATTAAAGTTTGTTGTTACCTTTGATTTTTTTGGTTAATCCTTTTGTAAACAAACCAGAAACAAAAACACTCGCACACTGCACTGTCGCCCTATTTTGATAATCCTCTAGCGGTGGAATTCTACAACCTGCAAACTGATGATTGGTGATGGCGTCGAATAGCTGCTTTGGTTTTAATATTTTAGCAATTTCGGCAACTCTGCTGAGGGAAATCTCGTTCTATATACTGGTACTCACTCTGACTTACTTGTCTTCTTGATTTATCCTTACACGAATATGACGAAAAACACTGGGAAGTCTATCTAGGATACTCTAGATACCTTTACTGTCTAATTATTTACTATTATTGTAAAAAAGCTACACACGAAGCGTTATCTCTTTAAATTATTAGCCATCACTAAGGAAGTGCCTTTACAAAACAAAACAAACTTCCTTGGTTTCCTTCATACTTCCTTCTATAACAATTATGTGCTGACCAATTGCCAATCACCAATATTTATAAATTTTACTGTTTCACTCTCCATGTACTTTTAAAACACTTTTCAGAATTCTTACACAATCTTTGCACTATTTTCTTCAATTCAATACTAGTATGCATGTACACTTACCATTTTGTATAATGGTCACCCCACTTGGCACTTGTGCTTTGCTGTGAGATTATAACCTAGTAGGGTTTAATCTATCATCAAAAGTAGGGTTTTTTGATGATAGTTTTTCATTTATATTTTTATTAACACAGTTTATGTAACTTTTATATTTGATAATTAGTATAATCATTTGTCTAAAGTATTCTTATTGACATCTTATTTTTCTGGCGTTGTTTTATTTAGCTATTATTATAAATATGATTGCCCGACCAATCACAGGATAATCATCGTTACCGGATGGTGTGCAGCTGTCTTGATTTAATGCATCACAATATTTTGTCCCCGCAGCGTCTTTGTCTGTTACATACTATATGCGGTGGGCAATTCGTAGTTGGTATTTTTGAGATTCTCATGCATTATTTTATTGATTATATTAGGGTTATATAATATATTATATATAATATATATTCTTACTTATTTGCTATATATGTATTTATTGCAATAGGGTTTCTTGGTAACAATAAAACTTTTGATTAAAGAATGCAGAGCAATCAAAAGTCATATCTTGATCATATGTTTATTAAATCTGAATCTAATATTACAGAGAAATTACTACCAATTGTACTGGAATCGGACATTTTAGTACAATTCATTTTACTACAATGCCACAAATTATATTAGAATGTAATGAGGAACAATATAATATAACTAATAAGAAAAATTATATATATAAAAAAAATAGATTACACTAAGCTCAATAAAATACTCAGCAACGAATCTTAGAATTCTGAGTATACATCATCTTGAGTTGGTGGTCGAGGAAGACTATGTCAGGCTTATTGGCTTGCATCCGCCTGACGGTGGGGAATCAATAATTCCAGTATAAGCGGGACATCTCATTAGGCGGAGTAGGCGGGAGTAGGCAGAGACCACATATGCTGGACAAGCTGACAGCAAATGAATAATGGTCTTTGGTGCCTGACGACATGCTCTGCAGCTAACGTCAGGGACTTCTATACCCATCACGCGGCTTCGGTAGACCAAGGTGTTCAGTATCCCATCTTGGCAAACTAATATAAAACCTTCAGTCTCTGACTTCAGCACAGCTGACCTCAAAAAGCTAAACGTCAGCTTTTGAGATAAGCCTAAGTCTTCCATATTTCTATAGTAGACTTCGTGCAATGGTTTATCTCTGTGCTGTTGAAAACGCGAATTTATTTTTATTTTTATTATTATTATTATTTTTATTATTTAGTATATTATTAATTTCTTCTTTGTGTTTTTATATTTATGTTTTTATATTTTTGTATGCATATTAATATGTGCGAGAAAATAAATAACAATCAAATTATGGGTAATATAAATTCAATAGAGATGGCAGCGTAATTTTTAATGTGCTATAAATCTTTTGCAGTTTTCTTTCTGGAAGTGAGGGTGGTAGAGGTAAAGGGAAAAGAAAGGCAGGCAAATGCGCGAAAACGTGCATGTATGCCGGAGATAACTGGGTTCTACTTTATCTTCTGGACCCTTGTTGCTACTGTTATAGCTGGCCAGCGCATATCTGGTATCTTAAATTCTTTTATCCAACGAAAACGCATGAGACCATTTGTTTTATATATTGCGAGGTAATATATATTTTATAACTACCTTTAAATGCTGCTATCTATTTCAAAGTTTGGCAGCACAATGCCGGCTATTTTGGCAAAATCGTGAAAGTTGAGCTTTACATAGAAAAGCAGCGAACGCCGACCCCTCCGACATTAACTTTACTTTTTAAAAGAGGCCATACATATTAGACGTGTCGCTGCCGAAGCGGGTTTAGTATTTTTTGCTCTCATACCTTTAAATCAATGTGACGGATGCTCTACATCAACGGCGAATAGGTAATATGGAAAGGTCCATAAAACAATCACTTTTTCCACCGCGCCACTTCATAAATAGTTAATTTTTTCCTTTCAGTCATCTCTAATTTTTAAGCGTCTACCAGCGCCTGCTAATTACCTCATAGGTAGGTGTTCATTTAAACCTATCAATTATCAATTACGAGTTTCACGGCACAGAGACCAGTCGTTTGAAATTAAGTTATTTAATTAAGCTTATTTCTAATGGCATTTTTATTATACAGAATGTGGACATGTAGCATGTCTGGTCTGTACGGTTCAACTATTATACACGTTAAATTTATTATCGTTCGTTTATAACTATCTAAAACATGGATTCAATTTTTGTAACAGTAAAAAAATGTTTTTCACAACAAATTCAATTTTTTTTACCTCAATTGGCCATTTTTGTTTGGTGGTGTGTGTGTTTTTGTTAGGAGCGTTTTGGCAATATAAAAGGCAATATAGCAGAAAAAATTTTAAGCAAATAATATTTTTAGGCTCGGTTGTTTATTGGGGTAGAATTCGCGATCTAAAACGTTTCCATCGCCCAGGGGTGTAATTCACCCCATTTTCACCCCCAATACGGCGTTGGTTTTTTCCAATATCTCTTAAAAACGTTTCTACGACAAATTTGTTTATTTATTTATTTATTTAGAAAAAGGATACAAACGGTACGAACCCAAAGGAGTATCCATAAATGGATAAAATATTTATATACATTATTGTCAGTTAAGTAACAAATATAGATTACAAATCATACTAGTATATAATAAGTAAGATAACAATAATTATTAGAAAACAAATTAAAATATCAATATATCAATATAAAAGGATAACAAAGTAGCGATTTAATCAAAGTGAATTTAAAATCAGCAAAATAAAAATTAAATATTGACTAGAAGTACCTCCTATACACATACCCAGCTAATAGTATCATCTAATTTAAGAAAATCACAACATACATATATGTGTGTAGGGATACGTATAAATATTACAATATTATAATATTCATTATTATTATGAAACTAAAATATTACAATGCTGCATATTATATTATTACAATATCTTAATCATTGCTAAGAAAATACCGTTTCAAAGAATTTTGAAATGTATCAAGATTTGAGCAAAATATGTCAACAGGTATTATTTGGGATAACTTATTATAAGATGTAGATACAAATTCTGTGCAAAGGGGAGTTTAAATAATAATTCGTATTAGACTGCATGGTAAGGAAAATATGTTGTCGGGTAGAATGAGTTGGAGTAATATATTTTATTTGATTAACAATATCTGAGGAAACAATTTTGTTTTTAACAGCTTTGAATAGAAACTTTATGTCACTAATTTTCCTGCGGTTTTCAAGTGTCATCATGTTCAATTTACTACGAATTATAGATCTTTCACTAACCTGAGGAAAATATTTCCTATTCATATGATCAATAAATTTATTTTGTACACTCTCTAATCTATCGATATATATATATATATATATATATATATATATATATATATATATATATATATATATATATATATATATATATATATATATATATATATATATATATATATATATATATATATATATATATATATATATATATATATATATATATATATATATATATATATATATATATATATATATATATATATATATATATATATATATATATATATATATATATATATATATATATATATATATATATATATATATATATATATATATATATATATATATATATATATATATATATATATATATATATATATATATATATATATTATAAAAAGGATTCCAGATTAAAGATCCATAATTCAATATACTATTTATGTATGCCATGTATAAAGTCCTAATTGTTTTGGGATTCTCAAATTCGTAGCAGGACCTAAATATAAAACCCAACATCTGACAAGCTTTTTTAGTTGTACAAGATATATGTTGGTCAAATAGAAGTTTTGAATCCAATAAAATTCCTAGATCTTTTACCTCATTGACAGTTATTAAATTATTATGTGACGATGCAGGTATTAAATTAATGTTTCTACTAAATGTTATGTGATGACATTTAGATAGATTTAGATATAAGTAGTTATTTTCACAATATCTGAAGAGTCGATCTACATCCTCCTGAATTAATAGGCTATCGGAGGGACAGCGTACTGAGTGGTAAATTTTTAGGTTATCTGCGTACATAATGAATTTGGAGAACTCAAAACAACTAGAGATATCGTTTACATATAAATTGAACAGCAAAGGTCCAAAATGTGAACCTTGAGGCACGCCAGAAGTTGCAATAACATTTTTAGATTAAAAATTACCTGATGTTACGCTGTGGGATCTGTTTGTGACATATGAATTGAACCACTTTAAGAGGCTGCCATGTATACCGAAATAGGCGAGCTTACATAGCAAAACAGAGTGATTGATTTTATCAAAAGCTTTACTGAAATCGGTATACACAGCATCGACTTGTAATTTATTATTAAGATTCTCTAACAAATATCTCTAACAATAATACCGATTTTTTATAAAACCATGTTGCTTAATGTTAAGCAGATTTCTAACGTCACTAAATAAGAAGTCAAATATTATGCTTTCGAAAACTTTAGCAATGATACATAACTTTGATATTGGTCTGTAATTTTCTATTATATGTTTATTCCCAGATTTAAGAACTGGCACAACATAAGCAGTTTTCCAAATTGCTGCAAAACTACCTTCCTGTATTTATTAAATAACAAATAAAAAGGTTATATTAAGTTATTACATTTTTTAAGAAATACTGTTGGTAAATTGATTGCTCCTGGCCCTTTGTTCGGTAGTGATTTAATTCTGTTTAAGATACTATCTCTACTGATAGAGTAATTGGAAACATTTGTAGAATTATTATTGGGTTGGTATGGAATATCATTCATGCTCCTATGAGATGGGACAAATATTGAAGAAAAATATTCAGAAAATGAATTGCAAATATCTTGCCCTTGACAAATAATTTCGTTGTTGTATTTTATGTTGTTTGGAATACCACTACCAGACCCCTTTTTATTTTTTATAAATTGCCACAAATATTTTGGATTAGATTCTATATTGGTTTCAACAGTAACTAGATATGTATTATAATCCTCTTTAATTAGATGCTTAGAACGCCCTCTTAGTAGCTTAAAGGTTAAGTAGTCCAAATCATTGCCATATTTTTTCCAACGAGTGTGATATTTTGTTTTTCATTGATAGCTTAAATTGTAGATAAAGAGTACCATGAATAAAATTTACTACGATATTTATTACTGTATTTTGGTACATGAGAGTATATCAATCTATTAACAATAGAATAAAATTTAGAAGTGAACTGCTCAGTATTTGAATTTGAAAGTTCAATTTCCCAATTAATATTATGAAACTCATTGTTGATTGCTTCGAAGTCTGCACGATTAAAATTGCACTTATAACTATTAGTAAATAATTTCTTTCCTGTAAAACTGATATCAATATAAAATTCGAGAGTGTTGTGATGATGGTCTTCCTTAACAAGGGGTGTGTGACAAATGTTTAATTTCTTTATTCTGCAGTTGTTATTAAAAATTAGATCTAAAGTATTTCCAGACACGTTGACGTTACTGTTATATTGACAAAGTCCTGAAAAGGAGACAGTATCGATAAATATGCTAGAACGTTGGTCAGCCAAATATTTTGCCTTACAAAACTCATTAGGTGGATCAATAGACCACTTTATACCAGGTAAATTAGAATCACCACATGGAAAAACATGTCATTTGGATTATTTACAATAATATCAGTAAGCTTGGAACAAAACAAATTGTTGTTAGTGTAAGAAAATGTTCTGTATAAAATATTCTATTAAAGATGTCAAATGAGTTGTAAACATATTTCTATTAGCTTCAGAGTTATTAACGCCTAAAGTAAAAGGTACGCATACACGCAAAAACACATAGAAATGGCTAAAAACTGAGTGGTAGTAAGTAGGGAGTCTACTTCCTACCTTACTTATTATTTTAATATAGTGATTTTACTTTTTAATCTACTAATTCTAATCTACACTAACTTACACTGGTTTCTATACCAAATAAGAGGTAGAGTTTGAGCGTTTTTTTAGTGGTCTAGTCTAGTGGTAGTAATCTATTATTCAATATCGATTTTGTCGATCTTCTGAATTAAAACAGCCTTGCCCGTGACAAGTTGTACACATAGCTGTGCCTATTAAACCCACTTTGACACATCCGCATCCACTTAATAAATTTAGTAGGTCATTCAAATCAAGCAGTCATTTTTATCAAGATTTCCACCACCGTTTGCGGATTTGCATCAGCAACATTCTTTTCGAGTTTTCTACCAAAATCAAATGTGCAAATGAAACAGTTTGCAGCCTAAGGAATGGGGATGAAAGAAAACCTCATGTAGCTATAAAATCATTATCCTCATGTAGTTATAAAATGGGTTGTGGGTTGTGGGTTGTGATGCGGATGTGCCAAAGTTGGTTTAAGATGCTGAGTTATGTCATGGGCAATGCTGTTTTAATTCAGAAAATACCGACGAATCGATATCAATACATAATATAAATAAAATTGAAGTGTCTGTTTGTAATGTCAAAATAATCGATTTAAACTACTAAATGCACATGATAGTATGTACGGTTAAGCATCATACATTGGCATGTAGAGAATTTCTACATATATACACGGATGCGTCAAAAAATGAATCTGGGATAGGTTGTGCATTTTTTGATCACACAACTACAGTTGAAAATATACCTTAGATCAGGACACAACAATATATACTGCGGAAGCAATAGGAGTGGTAAGGGCTTTAGAATACATAAGAAAAAATGATTACCGAAATGCGGTTTTACTGACCGATGCATTATCAGTTTTAAAAAGTCTAGAAAATCCAGATATAAATTAAATTTTTGGCAACCCATATATTATCCAAATTATACAATTAATTAGTGTCATGTCACAAAGAAATTTCGTTTTAAAATTTGTTTGGGTAAAGGCGCATGTAGGGCTAATACATAACGAAAAAGTGGACTGCTGGACCGATTTTGACGGGATTGGCAGATAGCTGATGTTATAAGGAGAAACTTGTGCTACTTTTATTTTAGTGACTTAGGTCTTTTATTTTAAAATTTTTCTCTGTCTATCTGTCTGCCTGTTTGCTCCGGCTAATCTCTGAAACGGCTTTACTGATTTTGACGGAATTTTCACTGGTAGATAGCTGATGTTATAAGTAGTAACTTAGGCTACTTTTATTTTGGAAAAAGAATTAGGTTTCCGGGAAAAAAATAAAATCCATGAAATTGTGAACAAAATCCGATTCCCGAAACGGCTAGACCCATTTTGACGTGACTCTGATTGGCAGATAGCTGATGTTATAAGGAGAAAATTATGCTACTTTGATTTTAAAATATTTGTCGGTCTGTCTGTTTGTTCCGGATAATTTCCGAAAAGGCTGGACGGGACTTTCCCTGGCAGATTACGGATGTTATCTAAGTAACTTAGGCTACTTTTATTTTAGAAAAATAATTAGGGTTCTATGTAAAAAAAATAAAATCCATTAAATGGTGTACAAAATCTATGCATATAAATAAAATTGGAGTGTCTGTTTGTAATGTCAAAATAGCATGAGTATGGTACTTATAACAAAAAATTAATTTTGAAAATTTTTGTCTGTCTGTCTGTTTGTTCCGGCTAATCTCCGAAATGGCTGGACCGATTTTGACGGGACTTCTACTGGCAGATAGCTGATGTAACTTGGGCTACTTTTATTTTAGAAAATGAACCTCGAACGTGCGTTAATAATACGCGTTTGTTTAATAGCTAATCGTTTACAAATCATTTGATATTTTTTATTAAATAATTTATAATTGAGAAAAAAGACATTGGAAAAAACCAGCGCCGTGTCACTATTGGGGGAGAAAATAGGGTAAAACATAACCCTGGATGGTGGGAACTCTTTAGATATGTAATGTTACTCCCATGAACAATCTATCTGGAAAATATAATTTGGATATAATATTATTTCTATTTTTCCTAACATGTGCATACTATTTGTAATAAAATATGATATTTTATTGCATTTATCGATTATAAGTCCTGCAATGAATATTATCTATCACTTTTAAATAATTTAAAAGCTTGGGGTCAGTAATTTAATCACAAGTTTTTATTCTAAATAATTTTGAACTTACATCCACAACAAAAAAGACAAACAAACGTTTATGGTTATGGTTTTTACGAAATCAATATTTTAATAAACATTTTTATAAAGACGATATCACGAATTACCTCTGGCCACAGTATATGAGCAGCATAACTTAATAAACGTGAAAATTATTTTAATAATTCTGATATTCGTCTCAAATTTCAATTTGCACTTACACCATCAATAACGGCTAATAAATATATTACGCTAATAGAACAATGACCAGATTTTACAAAAGTAAATTGTTCAATAGTTTCGAAATTTCTAAATTAGTAATAGCAAAGAAATTTGTAACCCTCCTTAAATATAACGGTCATAACTTTTTTGTGCATCCTAAGCACAAATATAGTAACATTCAGTCACATTCAAAGAAACGACGCAAACGTGTTGATACGTATCTTTACTGGTGATTTTGTCATCTGTTCGACCCTCAGGGTATGCGGGTGGTGTTCAAAGGACCCTGGCATCATCTCCGCGACTACAACTGATTACTGGTCTTCTACAATTGTCATAGGGACATTTTGTATCATCCCGCATAAATATCTAGAAGTCCGTTCTTAGTACAATGCTCTATTGCTATTGCAAGACCGCTAGGATAATACGAATCACTAATCACTATAAGATGTGATATCAGAGCCATATTAACCCGCACAAAATTTACGCAAGGCATTGCAAGGATTCAACGCAATATATGTTCATTTTAATGGCCATAATGGCCAGCATTACCTACCTTTGTATCTATTATATTTAGGTTACACACGCCTAATAATTTAAACTAAGTTTAATGAAAATTTTAACCAATGTGACTTCATTACGTCAAACAATGCAACTCTTGCAGAACGTTTAAAAAGGACACAAATATTACAGCTCTAATAAAACGTTCAAATGAAACAGATAATAAAATTCACCTACGAAAATACTAAAGTTCTTAGTAAAGAACAAAATTATAATGCCTAATTATGGAACCAATTTATATCCAAAAAAATACTAATGCATGTAAGAACAAAAAAGATACAGAACATCCTTCTGCAATCTACAATTTTGTTTGTATATATATGTGTAATATATACATCACTAAATTGGAAGTAGAGGCCTAGAAAATAATTATGCAACAATAAAAACTTGAAAACAAAATAATAATCCGTGCCCCAGGTTGAATTTTAAATGGGATTTAAATGGGTTTTCCGGTTTTTTAGGTTAAACCAAGCGTTGAGCACTTGGTGATTTCCATCGGTTCAAGGTGAAACTTGGTATCCTTAAGTTGTCGATATCGCTGAATCCAAATATCATGTCAAAAACCGGTTTTGACTAATGACAGCTGTCAAAAAAGCGGTCAATAAAAATTTATTTTCTGATTTAAAATATTAAGGATTTTTTTTACATTTTAACATAAATCAAGTAGTTTCGTCGTAAAAAAATTGGTAACATCTTTTCGCTAAATGACAACTGTTAATTAAACTGTCGATGTAATTTTTAATCGAATTTTTAGTTCTTTTTCAATTTGTTAATTCGGAAAATCTTCTCTTAATCGTCTTAATCAAGTGTTTCTATACAGCTAAATCCGAATATGATGTCAAAAACGAGTTTGGACTCTTGACAGCTGTCAATAGAAATTAATTTTTTTATAAATAAAACTTTTGGGGTGTTTTTTATTAAAATTCAAATATAATATAGTTTCGTCGTAAAAAATCGTCGTCGTCATTTTTGATAAATGACAACTGTCAAATATTTTTTAATACTTTAATACTGTCAATTACATCTCATGTAAATTTCAATTAAACTTTGTGTTTTTTTTATTTCTGTAAGGAGAGATATTATTAATTTCGAAA
>CAXKVY010015887.1:0-18415 GCA_964058915.1 Tetropium fuscum | reverse complement strand
GTACTAAATTAAGGTTCATTCAAGATTAATGGTTCATTGATAATTCATAACAAGTGGGCAAGGTAATAATACCTAATGTATTTAAATATAATAAAGTAATATTTATTTGGCAACTCAAAATAAAATATATGTACGATCCCAAACACATCTCAGAATTAAAGAAACAAAAAAGAAGTACATAATGACGGGAACATGAAAAAGGCGAATTTTTGTACGAAACTAATAACTTTAGAAACGCTTATATTATATAAAGTGACGAAGGTAAAAATTAACCAGGTGCACTTGTACTTTCATATTAAATTTTTAAATGGCGTCAATTATATTGCTGCATTTTCAGTATTCGAAATTTACAATATTCACAGACAGGGTGAAATTTTAAAATGTTGTTTTTATTATGCATAACGTGGGGAATGTATTTATTAGAATGGTAGTATTTTTATATTTAGCTTCTTCTTTTATTGAATTTCTCCAATAAAGCATATTATACGGTATAAAGAGGGGTGGAAAAGTAACAGCTACCGAGTGGTTTCTGCCTATATAATACAATAAGTCTTTTACTTGGGGCACTAAAGGTTTTTTCAATCGGTAATGAAACCGCAGAATTAAATTTAATATATATGTAATCATTAGTATGTAATCATTAGTATGTAGGAACGAGGTGTAGTTAATACAAAAAACAAGTAATATTTTTTCCAATTATACCATGACTTTCCATTTCAGCGCCACGAAAGTATAACACGAGGCTGTATTCTAGTCAACTTCACTTTTATAATCGCACTTACAAAAGATTTTAAAATTTCTCAAAGTACCTATTTCCGGTTTCAAGGGAATACTTCCTGGTCAACTTCGCTAAGTTCTGCTAACAGAATACAATTTCAAGAAGACTCTCCAGCCTTTGATATTATTTCAAGAGTCACTTCAAGTTGTCTTTCTGTTTATCTACATTTTTAGATGAATTTGCTAAAGGATCCTTTTATATTCCAACAGGATTGAGCTTTTAACGTTTTATAGTCTATATATATAGATTTATGAATAATAATAATTATTATTATTATTCACCTATAGTATAAAAGATAAATATTCATTTCACATTTTAATACTATAATATTTTAATACAAATTGGTTAATATACACTCCCCGGCACAAAATTCCGTCACCCTAAAATTTTGCCCAATTTTGATGTCTTATAACTTTTTTATTTTTCATCTGATTTTCATAAATTTTTTACCAGTCTGTAGATCAGTTCATTGTGTGTCTTTTTAATTATTGTAATAAGTCATATTTTTCATCCAGGCAATATTATACAGGGGTAAATCAAAGTGTTGTTTTTTGTCGTAAACTCAAAACACCCTGTGGAAAAATTGAGGCGAATAATTTTGTTTACAAACTGTTTGCTGCCATCTTAGACGTATTGTAAACATTTTGTTTTTTGATTCATCCCATTATCTCATTTCTTCTGCGAGCAGCAAAATTTTAAATGAAACGCTGTTAATTTTATCATTTTTAATTAAAAAACATCGACGTTGGCTAAATACGCGGTTATTGTGATAGAATATTTGACAGTACAGTTAATTTAGTGTGTTGTCATCATGGTAACTACAGCAGACGTAGGTAGAATTGTTGCCTTAATAGAGGATGGCCGCAATAAGAGTTATGTCTCCCGTACTCTGGGAATTGCGCGGTCTACAGTTTGTGATGTTTGGAATAGGTATCTACAGACGGGAAACTTTATTAGGCGGCAAGGCTCTGGCAGAAGGAGAATGACCACTCAAGCTGATGATCACTTTGTCATTATGAGTTCTTTAAGAGATCGAAGAGCTACTGCTGTGTATCTAAAAAATGACTTGCAAATGGTACGTCGAGTAAGTGTAAGTAAAAGAACGATACGTAGAAGATTGTTAGAAGCAGGATTGCATTCACGAAGGCCAGCAGTATATCCAAAATTGCTTCCTCGGCATCGACAACACCGACTGAGATTTGCAAGAGCGCATGCTGACTGGACTGTAGAACAGTGGGGAAACGTACTATTCACAGATGAATCCAGGGTTTGTTTAAGGTCGCCGGATGGTCGTGAACGGGTATACAGACGTAGAAATGAAAGATATGCAGACTGCATCATATCTGAGCGACTGCAATATTACGGTGGTTCAGTCATGGTTTGGGCGGGTATTTCTACCGATGCACGTACTGACCTTGTATTTGTTGAAAATGGAGCACTAACCGCCCACCGTTACATTGAGGAAATCCTCCAAGAAATTGTTGTTCCATTTGCTCCTTTCATTGGGAACCAATTTACATTAATGCATGATAATGCTAGACCTCACGTTGCACGGGTAGTGAGCGAATATCTGGATGAGGTTGGACTTCCAAGATTGGACTGGCCCGCATGTAGCCCGGATCTCAACCCAATCGAACATCTTTGGGATGATCTTAAAAGAGCACTCCGTCGCCGTCCTGTGCAACCACTAACCTTGCAAGACTTACGGCTGGCGCTGACAGAAGAATATCAGGCTATTCCTCAAGACAGAATAAGTAATCTTATTAATTCAATGCCACGAAGAATGCAAGCTGTCATTGCTGCGAGAGGAGGACATACACATTATTAAAATTTGTCTTTGTTAATTAATTTTGTGATATACCTAGTGGATGTTTTTGTTAATAAAAATAAGCTTGAAATCAGCGTTTCATTTAAAATTTTGCTGCTCGCAGAAGAAATGAGATAATGGGATGAATCAAAAAACAAAATGTTTACAATACGTCTAAGATGGCAGCAAACAGTTTGTAAATAAAATTATTCGCCTCAATTTTTCCACAGGGTGTTTTGAGTTTACGACAAAAAACAACACTTTGATTTACCCCTGTATAATATTGCCTGGACCAAAAATATGACTTATTACAATAATTAAAAAGACACACAATGAACTGATCTACAGACTGGTAAAAAATTTATGAAAATCAGATGAAAAATAAAAAAGTTATAAAACATCAAAATTGGGCAAAATTTTAGGGTGACGGAATTTTGTGCCGGGGAGTGTATATAGGAAATTTCGCCATTTTGATTTTTATGTAATAAAAAAATATTGAATTAATATTTTCACTGGAACATTATACACCTATCAAACTTCAAGTCAGTAGCTCATCGGGAAGTAGTTGAAAAAGCTGTTGCAAAATTTGAAACAAACATAAACAGACAAATATACGAAGTGTAGCTCAATAAAACCGTTTAAAAATACCCTTCAGTTATAACACCTTATAGCAAACCCTACGCAGAGTTGAGTGAGTGAAACAAAAAATTTTGCAACTTTATAATTTATTTGCATATAAATGCTTCTGTTCTCTGAAAATAGATATTATAAAGTACTATACATTGGTGTACCTCAGGTACAATATCAGCAAAAAAAACTTTTCATGAATCCCTGTTTCTAGTAACAAAAATAAAACACTACGCTACGTAGCGACAAATTTTCATCTGCTTTGTAAACAGTCGCGCATTATTTGCGAAGTGAGATGGCAACGAATTGCCAAATTTACATTTAAAATTTTACCCGGATGCAACCTCCGGCGTTAACTGCACAGTGTTTCATTATAAAAAGGAAATTTCTGGGTTTTTGGTCTCGAGGATATTGTATAAATAAGTTAATTAAAATTTTAAAATGAGCATTATCCGAAGTTAACACTTTTTTTTATTGCCTGTTGGCAAGTCAAATTTGATTTAATTATTCAGCAGCCAGTTTGACCATAATTTTTATCACAGGCATTTATTTAATTGGAGTGTATTTAGGCAATTCCATAAGCATACAGACAATGGAATAATATTCACATTTTTGTGAGAAAGTGGTGTAAATTGTTACGTGTCCAAAAGTAAATCAAGTTATATGCTACAAATTGCATTCATTTTATATTTAATTAGTAACATAGGGTAGTAATTTAATTGGAAGTTTTCATTAATTTTAATTAGTATTTACATATTTCTATAGGAAAATTATTGATAACCTACAATCTATTTGTATTTAAGATTTAACTCGTACGTAAAAAACATTTGAAATTATCATTTTGACAAAAAGTCGCCTTTGCAGGCGTTAACGTATTGCGATTTTCACAATTTTTCGGTATTATCATTACATCTGAACGGACTAAAACAATCACATGTAATATTTATTTAATATATTTTGTATCTACAAGTATTGTATCAGCCAGAAATAATTCATATTCATATAAAAACTATTCTTATAAAAACTATTGGTGTAAAAAGTTACCGTCAGTACTAATTCCAAATAGCACCCAGGGTCGGATTCTGTTTGTTTTCACATTTTACAACATAATTTTTTAACATAATTTTTAAAAGTCTTATTTGTATTTATTTTTAGAAATATTAGTTATTTGAGAAATAATAACAATTAATAAAATAGGAGCTTTATTTGAAGTAATAAATATTATAACATCTGTATTATATTTTCTGTAATATTATGACATCTGTGTCATCATCCGATTCCTCTGCCAGATTGATAACAATTTTTTCACCAATTTGTCCTAGTTTTCTACATTTTTCTTCATTTATTTACCTCTTTTACAATTGCCCTCGACCAGTCTTCTTTTGAAATATTTAAAAATTGTTCTTTAATAAGTTCCACGACAAATTTTAGAAACATTTTTTGTTATACGAATTCTCATTTTTAATTGTGAACACAAAAGTTCAATTGGATTAAAAATACAGTAATACGGTGGAAACCTTAAAATATTACGGCCCTTTTTTTGCTATATTATCAATCACATACTATTTTCCCATTGTTTGGTATTAAGTACCTCCAACAATTTCTTTTCTTGTATATAACTCTTCGAAATATAGGTCATCTTTATTTTATATCGAAATATAGGTCATCTATTTGGAATTAACCGTTTTTCCAATCACTCCTCAAAAATATTTGCGTCCATATTTATGTGGTAATCCATATTACATTCTTCCAGATTTTTACCACAAAATTTAAGTCCATTTTGAACCCAACCATCAGTAGATCCACAATGCAAAATGACGATTCTCTGCTCGGAGGTGGTTTTAGCTGACATCTGCTGCTAGACTCGTCAATCCAACCTTTATTAACGCTTATTAACAATTTTAAATTTAAAACGCAATTTTTTAAGTCTCCGTCGTAAATTGCTCTCGGAACAAAGTGTTTGAGGCTCTGTAAGTTTCTAATTATTTCTATGGTGGGAAGAAAATTTATTGTTTTTGTATTTTTCGTAAATTAAATTTCAAAAAAGTTTGCTTGTGGCCAAGTCCAAATCTCTGGATATTCCTGCATTAGATATCTTTTTTCTTGTTTTGTTTCCTTTCTTCAAAAGCTGACCTAAAGTACTGTAAGGAACCTCTGTTAGCTTTCACACTTTTCTCAGCACTGTAGATTTGCTATCCCCTGTGTGCATAGGATCTTGTTTTA
The DNA here is from genome assembly GCA_964058915.1 of Tetropium fuscum. Classification (NCBI taxonomy): domain Eukaryota; kingdom Metazoa; phylum Arthropoda; class Insecta; order Coleoptera; family Cerambycidae; genus Tetropium; species Tetropium fuscum. Next base: position 12,980 of record CAXKVY010015887.1, on the reverse strand, counting down.
AGTTGTTATACACATTTAGACAAATTTGTTCTGCTTGGTAGTCCAAAAATAAATGTATTTTTGTTCCTTCTTCTAAATCTTCGCCTAAATCTTCATATCAGTGCTGAAGTTGTCGGACGCGACAATCGGGTCCCCTTTTCTTCAACAAAATTTTCCTTTCATTTGATGCATAATCATAATAAAATAATTAAAATAAAAAAAATTGAGTTTTGACAAAAAATCGTAACCGCGCAAGAACGACAAGTTGTAAAGTATGTAAAGATAACAAACGCAAAAATCGGAGGTGAAAACTAGAGGGTACCAAACGCCAAATTTAAAATGTTTCAGGAGAATAAATATAAAGTAAAGGAAGTAACACAAAATGTTTTGCGTCTAGAATAGAAGTAAATATGCTAAAATATATTTTGGAAATGGACTTCAGCACCTACAGTAATAATGTTCACTTGAATTAAATTTTTTTATTGTAAAAATACGATTTTAAAAAAGGACTCCAATGTACTTAGAAACTTGTGGCACTGTACTTGGAACCTTAAGGAACTTTAAATTGAGAAATGGGTTTAAATTCGACTAATTTTACATTTAGTATTCAGAAAATTGAACGGGTTTTTGATTGAAGTACAAAGTTAGGTTAGAAAAATTATTTTCAGGATTTTCTATAATAACAAACATTTTGGACTCTTCATTTTGGGCCCATTTTCCGATCAAGAGCTTTAAAAAGCCTCAAAACATTCCTCGGAGTTGAAACTCATTGTTTTAACTTGAAAAAAGCCGGGAAACATACTAATTCATTCATCTTTTAATCACTGAGCACCTTATGGTTTTAAAAATTGTGACAAAACGTAGATTTAGAACTATGTTCAAAGTGAATCGTTGAATCGTTCCATCGTTGAGTCAATAGCGAAACTTTGTATATACAACTGTACAGATTTCTCTTGGGAATAAATTTATCTAAAAAACTGTATTTGTATAAATTGCCGCTCGTAACCCTACGGTTTTTACCTCACGAAATATAAAGTAAACAAAACAAAAACTGTAAGCAGGTACGTAATAAAATAAATTTTGATCTATTAAAAACAGAAAAAGTAGGTTTAGTTTAACTGCGTAAAAAATTAATTAACTGATACAATGATACTATAAAAATGTCAAATGTCAAATGTTAAATGGCAGTGAATTCACAGCATATACAATATCGAGAGAGTGCAGCCCGATATTTGTGCGATATTGACTTGAGTGAAATAGTAGCTCAGTCGATCTAGTTGCAGAGTGTGGCACGTTTATGCTAAATAAAGGCAGTAATTCATTGCAGTCTATTTTACCATTGAAAAGTTTGTATGCAAATTTTAAATAAGTACACTGTCTTCCATGCTGCAGGGATCTCATTCCAATTATATTAGGTGTATTATCATACACAAAATTACTTTTATCCGTGGTTAGTTTGCATAGAATATATTTACAAATTATGCAGCAATATTCCAGGCAAGAATATAGAAGAGAATTATATAATAAAATAACTGATATTACTAAAGTCACGAGTTTGCCGCTTCGTAAAACTGCATAAACTGAAACATTTGCGCAAAATATCATCAAAATGGACATCGAAAAATCATCAAATTTTATTACTCAGTCAGTAGCCATGTTTACTCGTTCAAGTATAATATTACTTATGTGATATTCTGAAAAAAATATATTATTTTTATGAGTAAACGTGATAACTTAACATTTTTCATAATTTAGTAGGTCTAACGATATAGACATACACAATTTCATCAATTAATAGTCATCAGCATGTTTAATATTCAAAAATAATTTTAGATCGTGCCAAACATTAGGTGTCTAAAATATTTTATGCAATTAGAGATGTCATTTATAAATAATAAAAATAATATTGGACCGAAATGGCTTCCTTGAGGGACACCAGATGATACAGTTATTTCCCGAGACGTAAAATCTTTTAATTTTATAATTTGAGTTCTATATATTATGCGTATTTTATAGTGGCAAATTCATTACGTACTTTTCCTTTTTTACATATTATGTAAAATTGAGATGTGTTATAAAAAAATGTTTATTTTTATAATTGACAAGATCAGCAGAACCGAAACTTTAAAAATCAAGACAAACAATTCCAACGACTTTTGTTTGAGTTACTGAGCTTCGAAACTCTTAGATACTACGTTATTAAAATAAGCCTTGAAAATATTCTTCTAAATTAAAAGTAGCTTAGCTGAGGAGTGAGTTGGCGCGATGAAAGCGTCAAATATACATAATAAAGCTTTTCAGAATTTTTTAAACATTTTTAAAAGTACTCTAAACAAAATAATAAATGAATCACTAAACATAATGCTCTCTTTGTTTCTAGAATAACTGTGGCCTGTTATATTGATTGACAAACTCACAGACACTGTCGATAACGTTGTGGAAGATTTAAGAGACGTTGAAAATATTGCCGTGATTATGGAATTAGTTACTGTTGCTACTGACGCCATCCCCTACTAATCTCTCTGCTTCTGTCATGATTACCAGGTCTAGAAACCGAATAAAAGGAGACTAACATTGTAATCTATACACTGTAAGCTTATAGTGTTACAGCAAACATTAAAAAATCTAATTTTCTTTCACATTTGTTATTCATTGTTTGCCGAGGCGCACACCACCTGTGAAACGAATTATTGATGTAAGTACCTATCGCTTTTCCGGATAACGCCGTTTAGAACCTAAAGAAATATTGTGTTGCCATAAAATCTGGGAAAGCAGCACCAAGTTAATAACTGCTTTAAACATGTTAAACCGCTTCACCAGATTTTTGCTTTTCCTAAAAATTAAATGTCATCTATACTGCTTTCGTTTGATATGCAAACTAATTGAATGCGGTGCTCAATGAAGCGCGCAATTATTCTAATATAGGAAATAAAAAACAATAATGTTAACTAAATTTAATTTATAATACATCAAAAATAAATCTGTTGGTATCGCCTGAAAGATATCTATAGGGTGGTGGCGCACGCATATAGGTATAATTTCGCGCATTGTATTAACAGATATTTTTTGTTATTGTCTCAGTAGCAGTGGTAGGTGTTCTATGAGTTATTGTGTCCTTGGCCGTATTAGGTAGGTGTTTACAACGCGACATCGTGAAGTGTAAAAGGCGTGCTCTAGTGTTTATAAAATCATTAGTTATAGTTAACATTTTATAGTGTTATTATAGTATTATAGTATTTGTAGAATATAGGGTATAATGTTTATAGGTTATAGTGGTTTTATACAGAGTAGTGCAATGTAGGAACTAGGCACATCAAGGAGTAAAAAAGCAAAGCCCCGAAAAATACTCAGTTCAAAACTAAATAATTTTTTTGGCTCAAAGTTTTGCACATATCATGAATATGGCATAATAAGACATCTTTTGAAGTCACTTCACCTTGGTTGCGCATGATGATACGCCACTGAGCAGTAAAGACAGTAAATCGTCGGGTTGTTCACGCAGGTGTCTTCTAAGTGAGCGAGAAGGCAAATAGGATTTATATGAGTTGAAGAGGGATAGCGACCGATATGGTAAGCCACGGACTGGAAATTAATTACCCTAGTTCTGTTCACAAGAAATTGTAGCGGTATAAAATTTTACACTAAATTTCCTTTTTTATTGCAGTGATGTGATTATTGTTTCTGTAGTAATTGGTACGGGTTTTCTTTGTAAAATGCCGCACAATTTTTTGCTCTAGTTTGTATATCAAACGAAAACGTTATAACTGGAGCTCAGTTGGGATTATTAAATAATAATCGAAATATTAACTATAAATGCGGTGATTACATATATATATAACGTACCTTATAATATTCTAATATTCCATAAATATAGTTAAGTGATGCCTAATTATATTAAGCCGAATGATAATCATTACAAATATTGGGATATCCAAAATATAGAACTGTATGAATATGAATCATGGTGTGTCCTTAGCACATAGTTTGACTACTGCATCCTCCTGACGGCAGTGAAGCCCCTCATAATCCCGGGTGCCACCACTACATGCTCATCACTGAGTGTCGATACAGCATATGGCGTGATAAATTGAGACCACAAAATACTATGTTCTGACAGTCACAATATCGTCATTATTAATGTAAAGGCATATTATCTATATATCTTGGTTGTGTATAAGCTGTCAGTCAACACGTAGGTACTATAAAATCGTTATAAATGATTCATGCAAGGGATTTGAGTAAGCAATGTGATGTTCCAGAATGCAATACAGCAACAATCGGACTCCCCACATCCTCATTACACTACGGCAGCAATTAATTATTTCAATGTACAAATTTAAAATGTAACATGACATACTTGACAGGCAAAATTATGATACATTTGATATAGGCAAAAATGACAGTTTTAATTAATTTTTAAGGTTACTAGGCTGTTCGATTAGTATCATAGGGAAGAACAATTTTAGAAGAAGAATTTTATATTTTACTACTTATTTTATTACTCTAATTTTAGTTATGTTAACATTATGTAGAGGGTATGTAGTATGTATGTAGATATATAAGTTTATATATATATATATATATATATATATATATATATATATATATATATATATATATATATATATATATATATATATATATATATATATATATATATATATATATATATATATATATATATATATATATATATATATATATATATATATATATATATATATATATATATATATATATATATATATATATATACATAATATTTCTTGTTAATTTATTTAATATTTTTATATTAAATAGGAGGATTTAGGATTTTTTTGAATATAAATTGATTCCATAATTAGCCATGTTTTTGTTCTTTATTCATAACTTTAGTATTTTCGTAGTTAACGTGATGACCTGTTTCATTAGAATGTTTTTTTAAAGCTGTAATATTAGCTGAATATTTGTAACCTTTTAAACGTACGTCAACAAGTTGCATTGTTTGACCAATGTAGACTTCATCACATTGTTTACATGGAAATTCTTATATACAGTGTGTAGACTTTTATTGATCTGTCTGCAGTACCAATTGTTACAGTTTTTTATGGTGGTAAGGGTTTTCTGTGTTGAAATTGGTATCTCTACCAGACCATGTTGTTTTTGTATTCAATTTTATTAATATTTCAGTTTTATTATTTATAAGAGTGGTCTAAGAAATTTATGTTATTTTCGGATTCGTTTTCATTTGTAAATTGTATTTTTGGATGGTAACTATTAAATTTATTTAGAAGCGAATATTTATGTTCAGTTGGAAATGCAGTTATGCAATCATCAACATTTCTTGTTATTATTTTGTTCATTGTTATTGTAAATTTGTTTGTGTTCTATTTTATAAATTTTTATTTGTTGTTTCTTTCTATAATTTAGAAACTGTTTTTTAATTTTGATTGATTTAAAAATTTATTTATTAAATTATGAGAAAAAATTGGGTTGAAAATATTTCAAATACAATAATCCCAAATAATATCAATTAAATATTAAGTCTAGGTGCAAACATTTGTATAAATACCATCAAAAATAAATTACCAATTCCAAATATAATAGCAAATATTGAAAATATGATACAAATTAAACCAAATATAAAAAATTTAATCAGATCCAACATTAAAAATGTAGTATATAATTTTAAAAATAAATCAAATAAAAAAAATAATGGACGAAAAAATTTGAAAAGCAAATAAAGAATACTCAACAATTTTTAAAATTAACCCACAAATTACTATTCTCAAACAAGATAAATCAAACAAAACTGTAATCATGAACACAAGTGACTACAAAGAAAAAATTAATCATATGTTAAATGATAATACAACATATCAACGTTTGATAAATAATCCAATAAAAAAATATCCAACTGAAAATAATAATTTAGTAAAAAAAAATTGGAAACTAAAAAATATACCACAAAACATATAGCTAATACTTTAAAAATTAATAATTCTCTTGCCCCTAAATTTTCTGGTCTACCAAAACTAGATAAACCAAATATTCCATTAACACCTATTGTTTCATATGTTCAAAGTGCATTTTATAATTTTGCGAAATTTTTATCAAATATTCTAAATAACGATGTAACAAAAACAAACTTAAAAATTTATATAGAACTCTTGGACATTCAAACCATTTATTGAGACAATAAAACAGTAACGATGAAAAACTTTTGCCATTAGGTATAATTTCACTATATACAAATATACCAATAGACCTTGTAAAAAATATGACAAATAAACGTTGGAAAGAAATAAAAAATTATACTTCATTATCAATAAAAGAGTTTTTATATGCCTTAGGACTCACATTAAATTGCACATTTTTTCAATGCAATAATACATATTAAAAACAAACATATGGCTGTGTAATGGGTTCACCAATATCCAGTACAATCGCAAAATTTAGATTTAGAAAAAACATAATTCCTTTTATAAATAATAAAACTGAAATATTAACAAAAATGAAATACAAATACAACAGGGTCTGGTAGATATATCTACCAATTTGAACTCAAAAAACCTTACAACCATAAAAAACTGTAATAATTGGTATTGCAGACAGATCAATAAAACTACCGTCTGCCAATTTTAGAAAAGAATGCATAGGAAAAGCAAGAAATGTTTTAATAAATAATAACTATCCTTTTTCTCTAATCAACAAAATTTTCAAAACCGGAATTCACAAATACTACTACTCTCAACCACCACTAATCGATACAACTAATACTCATAAAACATATATTGTCTTACCATATATACCACAACTATCAGAAAATATTTCAAACATTTTTTAAACATGATATTCACAAAGCACACAAAAATACAAACAACTTAAAATTCCTTTACACAACATTAAAAGACAAAAATCCACTTGAAAAACACACACTGTATATACGAAATTCTATATACTAAAGTGCAATACGTGATTTTAGATTAAATTATAGTTTTAAAAGGTAATGAAAATCTTATATAAATACTTCACTTTTAATTATTCCGTCATAAACATTTCTTATTAAATAAGGAATATTGTTTCCAAAAGGATTTCATATCCCATGTAAATAATTTACTATAAGTTACTATAGGTTATCGCAGGTTTTAATTTAGGACTTTATGAAATTTACCAATATATATAAATTATATAAATAAATAAATATATATAAATTTATCAATATACCAAAATATTGCATGTTTATAATAAATCTGTCATATGTAATGTAAACCAATCTTTTTAGTTTTATTTTGAAAAGGTTAAGAGTCACTGAAGATTCATATTTGCTATAGATATAAACATCATAAAAATGAATGTTAAACTTTGAAAAAAATTTAATTTGTAACATTGAAAATAACTTTTGATATTTCAGCCTAGGTGGTGAGTGTTCAAAGCTCAAATATATTCACTAATATTTTCTCTATTAGATATTTGTAAAAAGAAATCATACAAGTCAGTTTTTTTGTTAAAAATATAACTATCTGTTATATAATTTACAGTGGTTGGTCGAAATTTCAGAATTAAGCTATTCATTCTATGTCAAACTTAAATTATTATCAAGTTAGTAACACATCAAAATGCAATTCCTATTCGATTTTATAAAATAATACGAAATAGTGTACTTTAGACTAGCATCAAACATACAGAATGTTCACTTTATATTGTCTCCAATTCGTACCTTAAAAATTTATTTAAGAAATATAGATAGCGAATTATTACAAAACGATGGAAAGCGAAAGATATAGCCAACAATAAATTCTTATGCGAAACCCTTTAAGCGATTTATTCCTAAAAATTGGCATATTTATGGAAATTTCCCAGAAACGCCTCGTCCTTACACTTGGAAACACATTTCCGTTTACATTTTCACTTAGTATATACTTTATCTCATCTTTCTTTATGACTGCAGAGTAAAATAATATATTTCTTGAGGACTGTTTATTTATGAAGGAATTCCAAAACCTGATACGTGTAACAGATAAAATACGATTCGGCACTTGAATCTGACTACAAATATGGTAATAAATCGATGTATATAGCAGCGAAAAAGGTAAGGAGAAATAAGAGAGGGTTGATTTTATGGACCGAAGTTAACATTATAATCAATTAATATACCACCCTCCGGTAGAGAGAAGTGATCCGTATTGGATATAAAATAAGGACCGTAGTTAAGTGGTAGACTTTAAGATAGAAACGTAGGTTAGAAACGCAAGAATTTAAGTTAAAACCTGCAGGGTTCATCAAGCGAGGGCCAAAAGATATTATTTCCCAGGTAAAATAGAGCCGTCATACTGACATATTTTTAGTCACATTTCTGACGTGACCAAAATTATAACATAGTCATCTAGTCATAATTTGTAACACGTCTTGCGTAAATTAATTTGACGTCAGAACGTCACAGCCTGAAGATGTCGCTTAAATCTTGCTGCATTGTTGCTAACGTCTAAATTACGTCATTTATACATACAGTTATGACACCGCGCCGTTCCTAAAATCAAATGCGCTCTGCGCTATAGTACTTGAATACCCAATTCACTTGCAAATTTTCACAGATTTCCCTATAAAATATCGTTAAAAATTTAAAAGTGCAAGAAAACTATACCGTTTCATTTAAAATAGGAAAATTGAAAAAACAGTTGCTGGAATTTAAATCTTCTGCTTCTAGGACGTCTGGATTTATGATCCGCTGTATGAACCAATGCATCACTAAATTGCTTGCAATAGAAACCAACCAATTTGATATAGATAATCTTAAATACCGACAAAAATATTTTCTTATCAACCTGTATATCTTATAATTTATTTTTCTTCCTTGAGATATAGGCAATAATGGGTGTACAAAGTTTCAATTGAATTGATTGAATGATTTGGAAGATTCAGTGGTTTCATCGATTCCCGACAAACAACTACAACAAAGACAACAACGACAAGAGGCCGACATATTTATAAAAATACAATGAAACGTCTCGTAGGTTTCGAAACGCTAACAAAAGTGTAAAGTTGAGGTTTTGAATTTTTACAACGACTACCATACTTTCTCACTTTGATGACAAAAAGCCAAAACATTTTTAAATTTCATCACAATCGAAATCTTATGATTACTGTTGGTTTGGCATGTGGTATAAATTGCTCTGAAAATTCAGCACAGTTTCACATAAAAATGACGAAACAAATTTGAGAGTCGGATATTAAATAATATAGGTACCTAAATTTGGATAACTTCAGTACATACATTTGAAATATCGTATAAATGCAGCAGAATATTTGATATAAATTTTGTAGATAAATGAATTACCTGCTATTTATTTTCTGCATTAGTTATACCGATTACGTATAGCTACATTCGTTTGCGTTATCCCGCTCTTATAGGCCCATCATCTTCACGGTCTACTGAAGTTGAGTTATCTATTCTGGCGTATAAAATGTACGTCGAAACAAGCAAGCGCTACACCAAAACGGGGAGGTAAACTCTCCAACTGTTAAAGAAGTATACACTGTGTGATCCACTAAAAAAAAAGTTTCCTAAACTAAGTGGCTCTTTTATATCCATGTGAATATGATGAAGTTGGGATATTTAATAGTGTACATTTTCAAATAAAACTCAACCTCTTAACTCATATTGTTACTAGTTTTAATAATTTCTGATGTCTGCTTATTTTTGGGTAGTATCTAGATTTTCTAGTTAATATTATGCCATGGAGGTCAATTGCTAGCACTTCACACAACATTTTTGTAGTTGGATCAACCGCAATTTTATTGTACCCTTAATTCAAGATGGCGGCTCGAACTGTCCCCCTTCCTCAACGTCGAAAGCTTGGATTTTTTATCAAGGCCCAGACTTGAGCAACATATTTAAAAAATGTCGCTTCTCCACCTTTTGTAAGGCAAAGGAATTTTTTTGTCTATATTTAAAGCTAATGAGTTTTCTGATAGCCAGTGTTCTACTTTTAATTGAATTTTTTACTTATTTACTTATAATTCATATAGTCAAACATAATTATATTTTACAAGTAAAGCCTCTTTTCAGGGGATATTTCTGGATAAGGAGTAATTTTCTCAATAATATTGAAATATAACATGTAGGGGAGTGGTTACTATACATGTATTTTATTTAAAAAAAATTGAAACTAGATGATTTTATAATTTTTACATAACTCGTAAAAAATGTGAACAGTCTGTTTCATTTTACATGTCTGCATTGGTTTGTGAATCATTTCGTCCGGTATTTGATAACAATGATGACAATAAATAATAGTTTACGTACGGCCGCATTTGTTTTCAACCCCGAAGTTATTTATGATGACCAGTTAAAATATCCGCTAACAGATGAGGCCGTTTTTTCGAAGTCCACTGCTGCTAAATTTGTTCGTTAATCAAAAGTAACAATAGAACTTTCCAGTAGGGCATTTCAGTAATTTCCTGTTTTTTATTATACAAGTATTACTAAAATAACATGTAAAACATTAATTCAAGGACAGATACTGCAGAAGATATTGTCAATAATAATAAACTAATGATCAGTAAGGACGACAATGACCTGTTAGCACTGTCAACGTAAGAATCATATATATATATATATATATATATATATATATATATATATATATATATATATATATATATATATATATATATATATATATATATATATATATATATATATATATATATATATATATATATATATATATATATATATATATATATATATATATATATATATATATATATATATATATATATATATATATATATATATATATATATATATATATATATATATATATATATATATATATATATATATATATATATATATATATATATATAAATTATAAGATATATATATATATATATATATATATATATATATATATATATATATATATATATATATATATATATATATATATATATATATATATATATATATATATATATATATATATATATATATATATATATATATATATATATATATATATATATATATATATATATATATATGTATGTATGTATGTATGTATGTATGTATGTATGTATGTATGTATGTATGTATGTATGTATATATATAATTGATCTACAGATAAATTAACGGCTATATAGTCTTTAGTATCCGACAATATATCAAGATTTACGGTGTAACAACCTTTATGGTGTAAACATATTGATCAAAAATACATAAATCAATTCTTTAAAATTGGCAGTTACGTCACTAAATTATTCTTAATCTACAACATACGCTGTTCAAGCGTTCTTTGTTTAAAAATAATAAGACGGGAGGGACAGCACAACGAAGTCTATTATATGTAGCTGTAATTATATCCGACTAACGTTGTTGTAAGCTAATGTATGAAAGAAAAAGAGAGAGCACGTTTTCGGACATCGTAACTAGTGAGAATAGTATCGATCGACTCATCGATGCCTTTTGACTAGCACCGTACTCGCGGTAGAATAGAACCATTTCAGGTTATGTCGCTCAGTCTGTCCTGCTGCTGTCAAATTTCTGTCTAAATTTGTTTACCTTTGTTGAATTGTTACCGTTTTCCTTATTTTATTGAATTATTATTGGATAGTTCTTTTAAGAACTAGCGATAGTTAATCCTCAAAACGTATCTAAGGTTTGTAGGTATATTTCTATAAGTAATCTTAAAAATAAAAAAATATTTTTCTAGAACGCTATCACGGTTTTTTCTCGTGATTTTCTTAGATAGGTGAGATGAAAGGAAAACCGCTAAATTCGCAATATGAGAAGGAGATATGAGAAGAAGAGAGAGAGAGAGAGAGAGAGAGAGAGAGAATATGAGAAGGGAAATTGGAGTCCCTTGTTACCGCTGGAAGCTGTACTTGTACTGTAGTAAGTTGCTGTGTATTTATGATTAATCTGTTTAACTTTTATTATTGTTATAGCGTGTTGCTAATGGGCTAAACATTGCACTAAGAACCGTGCAGAGAATAAAAGCAGTAGCCAAACAAAACCCTATTCTGTCTTCACCCGGAAAAGCAAGACCTAGAAAAAAACGAAGAAAACTGATACGAACGATAATATCAAAAGCGACATACGTCAGACTATTTACAATATGTATGATACAAGTGAGTTCTTTTAAAATAATGTAATAAAGGCTTCATTCTATTAATTATAGTTTTTACAGAGAAGCATATTACTTTGAAATCTTTGAACAGCTAATTGTCCCAAAAACATATTATACAGTTTAGTAAAAGCTCATTGCAGCGAACGTTACCTGATCTAGGATTCAAATTTAAAAAAGATGACAGCACAAGATTTCGAGATGAAACACCTTCTATTTGTATGTTGCGGTCCACGTTTTTAAGGAAAAGTGAAAGAAATTCTGAATCAAGCCAGCCCCTTAAAGTAATTTTTCTGGATGAAACTTGGATATATTCCAAGGGAAATCCTCAAAAATCATGGCAAGATGTATCCGCAAAAAGTGTTAAAAGAACAGCTGGTTATGATAGACTTTGAAAATTTGGCCCTTTCAAAGTCCATGGGTCCTTTCAAAGTCCATCTACGGCCTGAAATATAATGAAAATAAAAAAAATAGAGAATAATATGTTATTTATCCTTTATGTCTTTATGTCCTTCAACTTTTTATGACTACCAAGAATTTTTCGGCCCGCCCTAATCTCTGGTAGCCCATGGTAAAGAGTGGCCACGGATATTGCAGGACCATTCCCAACAACCAGCTCTTGTAATACATATCTCTTGGTGGCTATGGATTACTTTTCCAAGTGGCTAGAAGTAGTCCCTCTACCAAACCAGGAAGTCTGTTGTTACGTTCACTTTTGTCAATTGACTATTCAGATATCCAAAGGTTGTTATAGGTACATAATTCTGAATAAATATATTAGGGAAATCGACAGCTTTCTTCGCTTAACATTAATTATTAGATCTCAAAGTATGTATGTTACAAGTTTAGTAACGACACATTTAGTGGAGCGGATCTACGAAAAAAAAGGGG
>CAXKVY010015886.1:0-23139 GCA_964058915.1 Tetropium fuscum | reverse complement strand
CTCTAAATTACGTACCTACATGTTATAGGTACCTATTAGATGTCTGCTCATTTTGAATCGTGTTATGATGAGTTAGAGAAGATCATCAGGATTTTAAAAGAACCTAAACAAAATATTTCGAAGCAGTTGAATGACTATTCCTACTAATATAACATGAAACAAAATTTTATTTTAAAAACGCAGTTTGTGTATTCATCTAACATCCCTTAGATTATTAACCAAATAAAATCGCCACAATCACTGACAAAAAGATTAAAATGCTAACTGTATGGAATGACGTAGAACACCAAGAGAACTGAACAGAGAACACGATCATAAAACGTTCGCGGACTATGAAAAATTTAGAGCTGATACAGAATATGACATGCGCATTTGAAATATTCGGGATAAATTCAGTATTAATTCCGGATGTGCTCAGGATTCCTACCGCGAACATAGCTGTTTATAGATACATATGTGGAGGAGAGAATTCCATTTTTTGTTATTTGGAAATTGATATAGATAATTTGTTAGATTTAATGCGTTCTACGATAAAATTACAAACAGACATATTGTTATACATATTAAGTTTAACCGATGTAAATTCCCTATTATTTAATCTCTGCATTTATGGAATTATTCTGGGTATTTACTGTAGAACCATTTATATTACGATGGAAAGTTATATACTGTATAATTGCTAGAATTAATTCTCGTGGCTCTGTTTCAATTCCTAGATAGTTAAATGTATGAAAGAAAGCACAGAAGCGTAAGATTTTAAAGGAAAACTAAAAATTAATAACCCGTTGTCATAGTCGCGGAAGATTACTATCGTAAAAGTCCCTTCTAGCACGCTAACTGTGCTTGCGGCACTCCAATTAAACAGAAACTTCACAAGAAGCGTGGTAAAAAAGTCGTGTTTCTGAAATATCTTACCGCAAGTAACTCATAACTCGGTCTAACACTACTAAAAAAGGTAAAAGGACATTAATTTTTGCCTTCTGACTTAAATTTCGAATAATTTAGAAACTGACTGGTCGATTTTTATAATATATTTTTTAGATTATAGCTACATCCATATAGCCTGTAAATTATTTAAAGGGAGACATTTAAATAAGATTTAAAGGAAATTTAACTCAAAATAATTAGCAATTAAAAGGTAACCTATTATATTTGAACATACAAAGTTTATTAGCTAGTAAAACACAGCTCTCATAGAAGGATACCGTGTGCAATATGGTATTGCAACTTGTCGACATAGAGGAGCAAATATTTTTGCAAAACAAAAGATTAAATTCAAGATGATTGTAAATGAATCAATACAGATGAATGTATTGATTATAGGTGTACAAACTGTTGTTAATAAGAAAAAATATTACATCTTTCTGCGCTATCATTCACCAAATTCTTGCCAGGCACACACATACACATACTAGAATACAAAATTTCTTACGTATTATGTGTAGAAAAATAGAATATATATATATATATATATATATATATATATATATATATATATATATATAATAGAATATATATATATATATATATATATATATATATATATATATATATATATATATATATATATATATATATATATATATATATATATATATATATATAATAGAATATATATATATATATATATATATATATATATATATATATATATATATATATATATATATATATATATATATATATATATATATATATATCGAATATATATATATATATATATATATATATAATAGAATATATATATATATATACATATATATATATATATATATATATATATATATATATATATATATATATATATATATATATATATATATATATATATATATATATATATATATATATATATATATATATATATATATATATATATATATATATATATATATATATATATATATATATATATATATATATATATATATATATATATATATATATATATATATATATATATATATATATATATATATATATATATATATATTATATATACATACACTCCCCGGCACAACATTCCGTCACCCTAAAATTTTGCCCAATTTTGATGTTTTATAACTTTTTTATTTTTCATCTGATTTTCATAAATTTTTTATCAGTCTGTAGATCAGTTCATTGTGTGTCTTTTTAATTATTGTAATAAGTCATATTTTTCGTCCAGGCAATATTATACAGGGGTAAATCAAAGTGTTGTTTTTTGTCGTAAACTCAAAACACCCTGTGGAAAAATTGAGGCGAATAATTTTATTTACAAACTGTTTGCTGCCATCTTAGACGTATTGTAAACATTTTGTTTTTTGATTCATCCCATTATCTCATTTCTTCTGCGAGCAGCAAAATTTTAAATGAAACGCTGATTTCAAGCTTATTTTTATTAACAAAAACATCCACTAGGTATATCACAAAATTAATTAACAAAAACAAATTTTAATAACGTGTATGTCCTCCTCTCGCAGCAATGACAGCTTGCATTCTTCGTGGCATCGAATTAATAAGATTACTTATTCTGTCTTGAGGAATAGCCTGATATTCTTCTGTCAGCGCCAGCCGTAAGTCTTGCAAGGTTAGTGGTTGCACAGGACGGCGACGGAGTGCTCTTTTAAGAACATCCCAAAGATGTTCGATTGGGTTGAGATCCGGGCTACATGCGGGCCAGTCCAATCTTGGAAGTCCAACCTCATCCAGATATTCGCTCACTACCCGTGCAACGTGAGGTCTAGCATTATCATGCATTAATGTAAATTGGTTCCCAATGAAAGGAGCAAATGGAACAATAATTTCTTGGAGGATTTCCTCAATGTAACGGTGGGCGGTTAGTGCTCCATTTTCAACAAATACAAGGTCAGTACGTGCATCGGTAGAAATACCCGCCCAAACCATGACTGAACCACCGTAATATTGCAGTCGCTCAGATATGGTGCAGTCTGCATATCTTTCATTTCTACGTCTGTATACCCGTTCACGACCATCCGGCGACCTTAAACAAACCCTGGATTCATCTGTGAATAGTACGTTTCCCCACTGTTCTACAGTCCAGTCAGCATGCGCTCTTGCAAATCTCAGTCGGTGTTGTCGATGCCGAGGAAGCAATTTTGGACATACTGCTGGCCTTCGTGAATGCAATCCTGCTTCTAACAATCTTCTACGTATCGTTCTTTCACTTACACTTACTCGACGTACCATTTGCAAGTCATTTTTTAGATACACAGCAGTAGCTCTTCGATCTCTTAAAGAACTCATAATGACAAAGTGATCATCAGCTTGAGTGGTCATTCTCCTTCTGCCAGAGCCTTGCCGCCTAATAAAGTTTCCCGTCTGTAGATACCTATTCCAAACATCACAAACTGTAGACCGCGCAATTCCCAGAGTACGGGAGACATAACTCTTATTGCGGCCATCCTCTATTAAGGCAACAATTCTACCTACGTCTGCTGTAGTTACCATGATGACAACACACTAAATTAACTGTACTGTCAAATATTCTGTCACAATAACCGCGTATTAGGCCAACGTCGATGTTTTTTAATTAAAAATGATAAAATTAACAGCGTTTCATTTAAAATTTTGCTGCTCGCAGAAGAAATGAGATAATGGGATGAATCAAAAAACAAAATGTTTACAATACGTCTAAGATGACAGCAAACAGTTTGTAAACAAAATTATTCGCCTCAATTTTTCCACAGGGTGTTTTGAGTTTACGACAAAAAACAACACTTTGATTTACCCCTGTATAATATTGCCTGGACGAAAAATATGACTTATTACAATAATTAAAAAGACACACAATGAACTGATCTGGTAAAAAATTTATGAAAATCAGATGAAAAATAAAAAAGTTATAAAACATCAAAATTGGGCAAAATTTTAGGGTGACGGAATTTTGTGCCGGGGAGTGTATATATATATATAAATATATATTATATATATATAAATATATTATATATATATATATATATATATATATATATATATATATATATATATATATATATATATATATATATATATATATATATATATATATATATATATATATATATATATAAAAATATGTATCAAGATACATCAGATATAGAAGATACGATAGTTGTATAGTTAGGATAGGGTACAGGAGACATAGTGAAGGTGTAACGATATTAAACACAAATAAACTCGATAACTAAAGTGAGAAAGACAGTAGTGACATAGACAGTAGTATAGAAAATGGGACATGACAAAACTTCATTCTAAAAAAAGGAATTAAGAGGACAGGAAAACAAAAAGGTAGAAACCAAGGAAGAAAAATAATAAATTGGACAAAATAAAAAATAGATAGCAAATAGATTTTTGGAAGGAGTTTTACAGAGAATAATTGAGAGGAAAAAAGGCGAGGAGGGAAAATAAGGATCATAGATTGGAAATATAAGTTTGTTAACAGTTTGCAGAGAGAAAAAGGGAGAAGAATATTTAAGGGAGTTATTGGTTTGCATGAGGCCATATGGATGGGGCATGCTGAAATTTGATAAAGGTTAGATGGACAAGGTCGAGGTGTGAAAGTGAAAGCGTATAGAAGCGACATTAAACAAAGTTACGGTACCTTATCACATTATTCGTATATAAGTCATTACTATAAAACAATTTTATATAGAGCTCAAAGATATCTCATTCGGACTTACCTCAAAAATTCTACAAATGTGTGAGAAATGGTAACAATTTTATATTAGGTTAAGCAGAGGATATAAATTTTTATAATAGTATATTTAATATCATTTTCTCATATCAACCATACATCCATATTCTCATTTGATGATATAGATGTATCTATAATATAGTAATCATCGAAGTTGTTTGAATAAATGTCTTAAATTGATACATATTATCTTTCTTTGTGTTGTGGATTGCATGGTTTTCTCACAGCTTCTAGATCCCACTATTGAGATAAGTACTGATTAACTGAACTTAGCCGGAGCATAAGAGGTATAAAAAAGTATATTTATATATACAATTTTCGATAATATTTTCAATTATATTAATAAGTATAATAATTGTTAAGGAGATAAATATAGCTAGATAATTAATATATACAGTAAAATACGAAATTTAAACAAACATGAGATTATTATAATGATTATTATAAAATATATAATTACTATAGAGGTAAATATAAAACTTAATATAACTAGGTATATAAGATATGGATATTATTTATTTAATAAAGACGATTGTTAATTAGGTTAGGTAATTATTAAATTTCGAGGTGTGTACAAGTAGTTTTTCAGTTGTATTTTGAATGAATTTACTGTATTGCTGTATTAATATATTGTTTGGTAGACTATTTAGTAATTTTGGTTCAAGATAAAGATTTGATCTCTGACCAATGGTTTTATTTATTTTTGCTGGTAAGTAGTAAGTCTAGCATATTGTGGAATCATTTTTAAAGAGAATTATATCATTTTCTATCATATACCTCAAATTAGTCCAAGTATTTGACTTATAAAATAAGGCTGTGTTGTATTTATGTATTCATTATTGAGTGTTAAAGTGTATACGAGCGAAATTGAAACTGATCGTTGCTAACACACAGGACCGTCCGCATACTGATCTTGAAATTTCGTCATATGTATTTAGCAGTGGCATTGAGATTCGAAGAGTAGTTGAAAATGTGCATGGGAGTCCGTTACTGCAACTTAATATCAACTCAATATTAAGCCCGATAAACCATCTACGGCTGCGCGCTGGTGTAAAGAGAATAAACAGACTGGTCTGCTGCGTCGTAAATCATTGCTTTGTTGATCGCCATGCCGCGTGCCGAATGCCCCGTTTATCAGTGTAGTGCGTAAATACCGATTTCAAACATTTACTACTAAAAGTTACGATATTATAATTATTTCATAATTTACCATGGCGTTCTGAAGGCCATTTGAAGTAGAAGATATATATCGCCCGAAAATCTCGAAATAATTGAATCGGTTGTTGTTGAAAACGTCGAAACAACCGTTGAGTTTAAAAATTAAGATTTACATGTACAAAGTCAGCGTATTATTTTAAATATACATGAGCGTTTAAAACGCGAAAATCCGGAACAATGTGAGAATGAAATAATACGACATATTAATTAATTAACTAAAATATCACAATCAACAATTTATCGTGTAATTAAAAAAGGAGATGTTATAGATGACGGTGCAAAGAGGAAAGGGAAAAATGCGAAATTAAAAAAATTGATAATTCCATCAGTTATGTAGTACGGCGTACAATTTATAATATGTACAAAGAAAATATAGTTCCTACCTTACAATTGATTTAAGAAAAATTAAATAAGTTTCCTGATTACAATTATAGGTCTTTAGATACACTACGAAATGCTTTCTTACAATGAGGTTTTAAACATGAAAAAAACTTAACAGTCGTATGGTAATAATGAAATCACGGCCTATAGTTTCACTTCGGGTAGATTATTAAGCAAAAATCAAAGAATATCGCCAACTAAACAGGTAGATAGTGTATCTAGACGAGACATGGTTTGACACGCATGATGTTGTTTAGTATGGTTGGGTAGACAGTTCACGCAATTGTGTTTTAAATACTCCGTGTTTTAGAGGAAATCGCGTTATCATACTTCATGCCGGAAGTGTAAACGGTTAAACCCAATGCGTTGCTAACGGCCAAAAATATATCGCAGTCTTCTGCCGACTATAATGAAGATATGACAGGCCAATTAATGCGAATTATTGAAAATAATAAAAGAGCAGAATTTGAAAAACGAATACGCTATTTATTATATTTTGTGAAAAGTAATCTTGGGTTTGTAGCATTTCATTACATAGAAATAAGCAACTAGACGAATAAAAATTTATTTATTTATTACTTATTTCTATGTAATGAAATGCTACAAACCCAAGATTACTTTTCACAAAATAAATATGAATAGCAAAGAATTTCAAAGCTAATATATATATATATATATATATATATATATATATATATATATATATATATATATATATATATATATATATATATATATATATATATATATATATATATATATATATATATATATATATATAGATATATATATATATATATATATATATATATATATATATATATATATATATATATATATATATATATATATATATATATATACTCTATATACAGTTTTGCGGTTACCTCCATACTATTGCATATTTAATCCTATAAAGATGGTTTGGGCAGCATTAAAAAAAAGTTTGCAAAAATGTAATTAACTCACCAACGTTTTTTACCTAAATTTTTTAACCTAAATTTTTGTTTTATTTTTTACTAACATCGTTGTCCCTCGTTAATATAACCTATCCCATCCCTCCCGGCAAATATGTGTTGAAGCCTTCTCGTTGGCCCTTGCTGGGCAATAACATATTTCAGTATAATGTGGGTTAACTTTAAAACTAAAATTAATAAATTTAAATATTAAAATTTACACTTTATATCTAAAACTTGTACCTACAAAAAATTCTCAAAAATATGTTATTGGGTAAATGAACCAATAATAGGTATCTGATAAAAAAAATTAATACAATTTTCATAAAAGGATTCCTAAAGTACTTTCTTAATAACAAACATTTCTACCTCCGCCCATGTACAATAAAAATGTGGCAACTGTTTTTGCCGGCTATTGTTTTTATACGGTTTCAATTTGTCTCGTATACAAATTAAATATATTTCTTTCCTTATAGCGCCGTATGTTTGATATTTTATAGTACAGTTGCCTTACATAAAATATTTTGGCTTCTTGATAGGTGTATTTTTTGGTGTTATTTCTAGGATTTGAATATGTATGTCAAATGCTCCTCCCCATCCTATCATATCATACGTTATATGACTTTCAACTAATGCGTAATAAAAAAAACTATTAAGTCGTTATAACTAAGTATATTTTGTAAGTTTTTTTATTTTGTGTCATAAACCTTAGTTTATTTGTCATGTGGTTTATATATATATCTCGTTTGAACACTATCTATAATTAATTATGCCTAAATTTAATTTTACTGGCAGATTTTATTTCCTGGGTTTGCTTATCAGTACTTTAGAGAATAGCTGCAAAGGACGGTAACAATTTTTTTTCACCGGCAAACGGTAAGAATCAGGTGTTTTCTAAATTAATTTGTGAGAAGCATATTGCGGAATCATTTTTTAAAGAGAATTATATAATTTTCTATCATATACTTCAAATTAGTCATTGAATTATAAAATAAGGATTTTGATGAATTAAATTTTCAAGTGAGTCTTATGGACAAGGAATGGTTTCTAGATTTGACTGACATAGACAACGTTGCAAACCAACTAGTAGAAAACACAATAAAATACTTGAACGAATATGCTCCAAAAAGAACCATAATAATTAAAAGTAAACCGGGCAATAAATGTTGATGGACACAGGAAATCAAACGAGCAGCAATAGAGGGAAAAAAGGCAGTATAAAGTAGCAATTATCAAACAACAAGAAAAATAATGAAATGAATTCAAAATACAAAGAAATAGAGAAATAGATACATCAGAATTAGAAAAATTATATAAATTTAAAAGCAAACCTAAAAAGAAGTGGCGCAAACACTGAAACAAATATTAAATAGTGGAAGTATTAAAAATAAAGGAAGTATAATATATAAGGCGAAAATGTATACAGATGAGAAAGAAATATCATATCAGAAACATTTAATAGTTGTTTCCTAACTAGTATTGAACAAATTACTCAAACAAAGTTATCGGTAACAAGACTTTATGAAACTAGTGTTATTTATTACCTGAAGATGGTCTCCCAATTATCGAAATACAAAGCTATATTTTAATATTTTAAACATGTGTTGAGATTTCATAAATCTATATTAACAGGATATTACATTAGCTAATATACATATTATTATGTTATATATTATTTAAATATTACATATTACATATTATGGTATAAATATTATTCGTAGGTCCGGATTTAATTATTTTTCAGCTACCTATACTTACTACAAGTTCACCATACTAGAGACCGATTGTCTTTCTTCCGCAGTTAAAACAAAGGCACTGTCTTCGTCTTGGCCATTGAAACCCTGCTTACGTCAGTCTCTATTATCGTTGGGGAACAGAATATCATGCTTTTTGTTTGGTAATAGTCAGGCTCGGTGTACACTATATCAGGACAGGCTTTTGATAATACATGTACGCTGATTTATACTATACTGAACTACCATAAATAATAAGGAATATTCTCATGTTAGCTAGCCCCGATTTTATTATTATATTAACATAAACGTAAATAATAAATATGGCAAGTTGTTACTGGATAGGGCTGGAACCTTTGATGTAACTATAACACTCTGAGTAGTTTCCACAAACACCAAAACACTTTCACTTCGCTCGACGCGCGTTTCGCCAACCAAGTTGGCATCATCCGGAGACGATTAAAACTGACAGTTATAATCGTATTTCCAATTTCACTCAACATTCCTTTTCTGCGAGTTTTCCTAAACGAGAATTTATGGGCCGAGGCTTAATTCCTGAGTTATAATTTTTTCAAATTTTCCGGGCTGCCTACGACCCCCTGTATCCCCATGCAAGTCGATGAAATTTAGCACAGTTATTGACAACAATTATATTAACATTCCCTGACAGCGAACTTTTGGGCCGACTCTTACTTTCCGAGTTATCACTTTTCAAATTTTTCGGGTTTCCTACGACCCCTTTAATCCCTCTGCAAGTCTATGAAATGGCACAGTTACTGGCAACATTATAAACATTCCCTGAAAGTAAATTTATGGGCTGAAGAAGCTTACTTCCCGGGCTATATTTTTTTTAAATATTCCAGGCTCCCTACGACCCCCTGAATCACTTTGCAAGTAGATGATATTTGGCACAGTAATAAAGAACAATATTATAAACGTTCCTTGAAAGCGAATTTATGGGCCGACACTTACTTCTCGAGTTATATTTTTCCAAATTTTTCGAGTTCCGTACTACCCCCTGAATCCCTTCGCGAGTCGTTGAAATTTGGCACAGTTCTTGTTATACAATATTATAAACATACCCTGAAAGTGAATTTATGGGCCGACGCTTAACGCTTACTTCTCGAGTTATAATTTTTTCAATTTTTTTTGGGTTCCCTTCGACCCCTGAATCCCATTGCACGCCGATGAAACTTAGCTCAGTTATTGATAATATTTATATAAGCATTTCTTGAAAGCGAATTTATGGGCCATGGCTTACTTCCCGAGTTATAATTTTTTCAAATTTTCCGGGTTCCCTACGGCTTTAAAAAAAGCCCGCTTTATGTTTTCCTACTTGCCCTTTTATCAATTATTGAAAGTTAAAAATAATTTTGAGACATAATAATAGGCATGCGATTTGCAGGGTTCCAGAGGGTTCTAACAGTAAAAGTAACGTGAATTTACAAAAAAAATATATTTTCCGCATTTTCATGCTACATGTAGATGAAAAGAATAAAAGTTTGTGTCGTAAAATCAATATAATTTAAAAAATATACCTAGGAGGCGACGTCATAGAAAAACTAGTGCAGAAACACATCGTCGTATTATTGGTCTTTCTAAAGCAGACCCTCATAAGTCAGTAGTTGACATTTGGAAAGAAGTTTCAAAACTCAAGAGAATTCAGTGTTCGAGTGTTCGGAACCGTTTAATTGAAGCACAACTTTTTGGAAGAATTTCAACAAAATAGCAATATGTTTCAGAAATTAATCGCAGAATTTGGAGGGTATGGAATTTGCAATTTGGAATGTGCAAGGCGCCATCTTGCTTGGACTGTCCACCGATGTAAGCACGTATTATGGTCAGATGAAACAAAGATTAATAAATATGGGTCTGATGGAAAACGTTTCGTTTGGCGTCCACCAAATAAGGAGTTTGATCGTTATACAAAAAAACTATAAAATTTGAAGGCGGTTTCATCATAGTATGGCGCTACTTCTCTTGGATTGTTGTTGAGCCACTTTACAGAATAAATGGTACCATGAATCAATGTGAGTACATTAACAAATTGGAAAATGTTATGCAACCTTAGGCAGAAGAGAACTTATCAGTCTTTGGAAATTCCAGCATGATAACGATCCAAAATATTCTGCTAGAAAAGTATGTACCTGGCTTCCAGATAACAACGTGGATGTTTTGGCATGGCCTTCTTCTAGTCCAGACCTTAACTCCATCGAAAATCTTTGGATAGTAATAAAAAAAAGCTATGTTCGAAAACTGTTAAATATTTTGACGAATTGTTAGACATGAAGCGAGCAGGGGCCGATATTCCAGTAAAGACATGTAGAGCCCAGAAAATAGAGTCTTTGCCCAGAAAATGTTTGAAGGTAATTGAAGCAAATGGGTTGCCTAATAAGTATTAGATTATTAAGATTTTAAGAATTTATAACTTTAAAAATAATCATGGTGTAGCCTAAGATGGTCGGAATCTTCGAACGCAGCCAAAACTGGGTCCGCGTAACCTTGAGCGAGAATGTGCCTCCCTCGGGCCTGCCATTCAAAAACTATAAATCCTAAATATGTACTTTCGCGCACTTTTCGGTAGAAAAACTCAAAATCTACTTTTATTAATAACAACTTTTGTTGTCAGACTAACGGTGTAAACTACGTTTGCACGTTAGTGCAATTTCACCCCTTTAAACGCCTGGGGTAGTTTGTGCTACACTCGGAGAGGGTTACAAATTTAGGACAATAAATCTACCATATAGAGGTATATGACCGCCGAATCATGTCAACTGATGACATTAACGTTTTAAAATTGAATTTCTTTTTTTAAATTTGACATGTAATAGCTGGTGCAACTAGTCTCGAAATCTTAAAATATTGCTCGCATGTAACTACCAATATCATAAATAACATGGGGAGCTACTGCATTTTACCAATCCCCCACGGATATTTTCTTAGCGGCACCGGTAATGTTATACCCAGTGCCCTTATTATGTTCTACCGTCATATTTATTGCCACTTCTACCCGCCTGGGTGCTTCGGAACAAGGCTCCTTTACATTGGAAAAGGTTTTATTAGAAATATCTGCACACCGAATTGATCTATGTAGGAATATACATTATTTCCATACCCTGGTTCTCTTTCTTCAAGGAAAGATAATTGATAGCAAAACTAATTGTTAGTAAAATATTGGTAAAGGATATTATTATGAAGTATCGAAATGAACTACTTAGACCCCATTCCTGTATTAGGTAATACAATAATAGGTAATAAAAGTATATCAAATTAAAGTATGTGGCCTAGATTATTTAATTAAAAAATATTGGTTTCTTAGACACTGCATGTAAAAGTAAAAGTAGTCCGGAATCCAGCTGGAATTTTGAGTGACCAAAACTAAGAAAACTAAAATTTGCTTCTATTAGTTAATTTAGTACCTATTGCTACTCTAAACGAAGTGACAGTCCAGCTTGCGCATTTCCAGTTAAAATGTCTCTATTTCCAGTGGGTGTAGCTCGGCCTCACGTGAAATTATGATAAAAAAAACAATAGCTAGAAAGCTGATACCTTGTTGATACTTTCATCGTAATGTAAACTAACGGAAAAATTAGTCAGCTGATTTGATGGTAGGGGGTTGACATCAGCTTCCCGTCCATCATGCGAAAAATATGCGCTCAGTAAACTAATACTAAAAAAGTTGAAATTTGGCGAAGTAATAGTTGACGTTGACATTAACAGTTTCGTTTATATTGTTAATTTTTGAAAACCGCAAAGTCAACGAACATAAGCAACTGATATAAACCAACTCCAACAATATATCCAAAACCAATACCAATAATAGTATTGGTATTGGTGGTAATGTATAGACGGTTATAGTATTCGCTGTAGTATTGGATCTATATCCAATACTACAACGAATACTATAACCAATACCAATACTCCAAAACAATATATCGAAAAAAATTGTCCGTCTATACATTTCCGGGGTTATTTTGAGTGAAAACATTTCCACCCCCGAGAAGCGGTGGCATCCATCCTCAAGATAAAAGCACACATCGGCGCTATGTCAGTTTTGCTCATTGAGCTATCTTCAGGTTTCAAAGGTAGGTAGGTTCAAAGAAATCAGAGCGGGAAACCTTCAATGGCTGCATTACAAAGAAGCATTTAGAAACCTTTTTTGTTTATTTTTTTGTATATTTCAAAACATTTTCTTTTAAAAAGTAATAAAAATTGAGTTAGGTATATTGAAAAAAATATGTTTCGCCAGTTTTTGGCGTTATTCTTTCTAAATCGAGGTACCTATTTCCTAGAGGTACCTAGAGATGAGTTTTTTTGGTGGGAAGTGAAAAATTCAGAATCAGCGATCCAAAAAACATAAAGTTAACCTATAAAATAAAACCTCCTATTTCCAGGTAAGCCCTTTATTTAGTCTCTATTACCTGGAGTGTGGTGTTTCATGTGGTATATTAATAATACTCTCCTTGTAATCACTACCATCAATTTTCCATAGATTGAATGCCCAATCATTCAGAATGAATGATAGTCCGTTGCTATTTTCTGCATCTAATTTATAGTTGTGTGCCACACAGAACGACATAAATTGTCTCCATATATATGATTTTGATTTTTTGATGTTACTGGGTATATTGTCATCAATGTTTTGGCTTATTTTGACGTTTGCAGCTACAATTATCTTTGTCAAACTGTCAAACTTTGATTTATCATCCGTATCCATGGTTACGACGTTGATAACATCGAGCTGATAGACCAAACAGAATGACACCTAGTATTTTCACGGTCATAAAAGCTCTATCTTTGGTTTGTGATTGGTCAGATTATGTGAAAATTTTAAAATGAGTGAAATAGTCAGATTAATTTTATATTAAGTTTCAACCAAAGCTGTAGAAATACGTTTATTAACAAGAGCATTACGACTACACACTGTTTATTTATATATAAATTTCTCCTATATGCTAGAAAGAAAAAATAATTATTACCACACTTATGCTATTAGAAATGATTCAGTGTGCCAAAGCACCGCACAACTAAATATAAACACTCATCGAAACACAATAATTATTCGTATATAGGTATTTCAAACTCTATGGCATATTAGACGAATCTGGAGAATGTAACATTTTTTTGAAAATTTGGTACCGTGATGTGTTCTGACAAATTGTTGTCTGCTGTTTGCAGGAGCGGATCTACTGATACGTAAATGACGCGCACACCCCGGACCCCATGCTAGTAAGGGCCCTTAACATTAAAAATTTAATGATCTAATTATCATTTGATCAAATTTGACATTTGACATTTGAAAATAAACAGTTGACATTTGATATTTGACATTTGACATTTATTGTCAAATGTCAAATATCAAATGTCAACTGTTTATTTTCAAATGTCAAATGTCAAATTTAATATCAAATAACGAAAATACTCAGATAATTAGAATTACTTAAGATGTGGCAACAATGCTAATATCTAACCTTAGTCACGCCTAATAATACAAGTAGGTAAGTACATGGAGGGAGAGAGGCACGCGTTTTCGCATATAGATGGGATATTTTACAAAATCTTGGGAAATTGCGATTTTCCATGTAATACCTGAGTATAACAAGGTGGTCAGCACACTATGAGACTCTTTAAGCACTTAAATGTGGTTGCGAGGGTATTTTAAATACCTTGAAAAACATGTTTAACGAGGAATGTGAGGAAAAACCTGATTGCAAAAGGATAACATGATTAAACTCGAAACTGATATTTTAACGAGTGTGGGAATAAATCCTAGGACGCTTCAACAAAGTAAATAAAAAACTACAAACCCTTGGTTTGGATGTAACCGAGGGATTTTCTTTAATTTCGTTATTGTACATTTTCATTAAGACTCTCATGGAAAATTCAGCGAAAAAATGTTGAATATGAAGACAAATCTCATAGTTTAAGTACGATAATTTCTGAAAAGTATAGGGATGAAGGTAAAAGGATAAAAACAAAAATATTTTCTGATGGAGAAAGAGGAATATTTATGTAAAAGGAAAGCATAAATTTGGAGTAGAAATGTAGAGTCAATTATTCTACTACTTAAAGCAGACATTGAGAACAGAGATATTTCAAACATTGATATCAAAAGTACCGAAAACGCTATTTCTTATTACAACGAGGATACAGAAAAAGAACTTATAAACGACCTCTTTAGACATAGAAGGAGATACAACGAAGTCTTTCCCTTCCCATATGTTAAAAATTATATATCAAAAAAATTAATTGAGGCTCTCTCCAATCTAACTTTTAAAAATTGTTATAACTACCATTAATGAGTCACAGTGGATAACAGGACCACAATGAGAGAGGAGAGTCTTGTTTCTCTGTCGATTTTGACCATAGATAATGATCTTAAATAATAACAAGAATAATGATAAAAAATATTTCTTATGACGACTCTATTAGAGAATAGGCTGCAAAGAAATGCAGAAAGAACACTTAATATAATTCTTTAAGGTTCTTAATTTCAAATGAAAATTATAAAAATATATTGTGTTCCATGGATTCCATTCTGGGGCCCCTGAAAGCTTAGATCCGCCCCTGGATGTTTGTAAAATAATTTTTAATTTGTACTATTGCGTTTTCAGAAAAACCTACAAAGTGCAAAATAGACAATTGCCAGATCAATCTGATCGACATCTTTAGTTTTGCGGGCGTATATATAGAAACACTGCTATTACTTATTATATCACCCAGAGGAAATCACAATAAAAGCACATCTGCCTGCAATAATTATCTATAGTTTTTTATTTGCCTATAAGTTACAATAATCCTGCCTCTCATTGTTTCATTATTCAGTAATCCGAATAATTCAGCGTGAGGGGAAAGAATTATAGCTTTGAGCATGAGTCAGAATATGCACCCCTACTTGTTTATTTACAACCGAGCAGGAACGTGCCATAAAACTACCGGGTATCGGCGGTCGGTGCCGAAAAGTTTTTGACGATTTACAATGCATGTTTTTCTAGCATCATAAATTTACGAGTTATGGTTTTGTTGATGATATCTCGCGAAGAGATATAAAAATGTAGTTATATAAATTACAAAATAAATACAAATTATATCAAGCGAATCTATCAGGGCAAAAACAAAAGTGGAACAATAAATAAAAGAAGGCTTTAGGGATGATTACAAGAATGTCTTTTTGATGGAGTTACCAGTGTTTTATTGGCCATTATAATGATAATAATAATAATAATTTTTTATACGGTTTAAAAAAAAATCATTTATCACTGTAAACAGTATTATCCGCTACTGCTTTAATTCTGTTTATTTTCAGCCACTAGTAAATGCTACTACTGTAGCCTACTACTATATCCACTACTACTATAACCTACTACTGACTGTATCCGCTACTGCTGTTATGTCATTATTAATTTTTTATACGGTTTAAAAAAATCACGCTACTGTAAACAATATTATTTGCTACTGCTTTAATTCTCTTTATTTTCAGCCACTAGTAAACGCTACTACTGTAGCCTACTACTGTATCCGCTACTGGTGTAACCTACTACTGTTATTCCCCCAATCTCGCTGTTGGCAGAGGAAAGGCATCACCTCTTTAGACAAAAAAACTCGCATCTGCAAGTAATAAAACAGGGTGAGATGGAAGAAACTTTAGCAAGATGCCAACAATGCTGGGAAACTAACAGTTTGGACAAGAACAGTCATACAAGATCTCCGCAAGTGGATAAAATGAGAGCAAAAAACCTGGATTTCTTCCTGACACAATCTCTGTAAGGTCACGTACCTGAAAACATGGGATTAACCCAGGGAGACCAGTTCATCTATTGCGGGATGCAATTCACTGCCGAACATGCAATACTGACATGTGACAGATGGGAAATGTGGAGGGAAGAACTTGGGACTACAGTAGGTTAAAAGGTGGACAGAAATAGTGTGATAGATATTATGCAACAAAAAGGAAAGAGGAAAGAGAGTGGATCGAAACCGGAGTGATGTCGTGGGAACGACAAGCCATTTCATAATGAAGCACCAGTGAAGCTCACAGCTGAGGAAAAGTTATCTTAAAATATTTTAATGTTGGGTGGCCTTTAAGTGCTATTGCCAACCTTTTCCAAATTAGCAAAAGTTGCATTTATT
The DNA here is from genome assembly GCA_964058915.1 of Tetropium fuscum. Lineage (NCBI taxonomy): Eukaryota > Metazoa > Arthropoda > Insecta > Coleoptera > Cerambycidae > Tetropium > Tetropium fuscum. Next base: position 6,046 of record CAXKVY010015886.1, on the reverse strand, counting down.
TAAATTTAAAAAAATGGTTGCAAGGTCAGGATTTAGCTAACTATCATGTGGGAGGCGCTGCAAGGAAAAGCAATTGCTTTCATGATGAAGAAACAATAAATTGGTTAGGAAGAAACCCTACTTGAGACGACTGGAACAGCTTGTCATGGTAGGTTTTTCTGTTTCCTGTTTCTTTTATTATGCAGTTGTTAAGAGGCCTTGGCTATCTGACCGCAACAAAGAAGCAAGGCTGCTCTTTACCAATAATTATATTCACAGAGATTAATATGACTGGTGTAATGTCATTTTCTCTGACGAAATACGAAGCCAGTTAATAGTAGCGGTTGTTTTTCTGTTAATACGTGGGCTTGGATACGAACGGCCAGTTCAGGAGCCTGCTGGTATATGGAAGGAAGGCTAAATGGCGAATATTATAGACATTTGCTGAAAAACATTATGTTACCATCGTTGCAGCAATTGTATCCAGACAATTTTACCCTCCAACAGGACAATTGCCCAACTGAAAATTGCAGATTAGTGCGGGACAGGTTCTTGGACAACATTCAAGTTTTGCGTTGGTCGTTCAGAAATTCCGATCTCAATCAAATTGAAAACGTTTGGGGATGACCGGTGAAGGAAATACATGTCACAAATTGGGCACCTATTAAATATTGATATTTAAAAAGTGGTAATTGATTTCATTTATTTGTTTATTTTATGTTTTAGTCATAGCCATATTTTAAAATTAAGAATTACTTAATGAAAGCCGGTATTATGGCTCTATTCGAATATTTTTTTCTAATACAAAATTATAATCTAGACTTCAAAACGTTGTTATATTGACAAGAAATAAATAAGTCTCTGTACTGTCAAAGGCCACAATTACAAGATGCTAAAATGACTATAAATATTTATTAGAGTCAACTGCTCCCGAGTGTACACGTAATAAAGCAGAAATATTACTGAACCTAGTAGTCATTATTTTTCCTGTAACTCACGTGTCCTCTGGTTATATCCAATCTTTACTGTAGCTATCTAAGGCCTGCACCGTGTAGCCTATAGGGATAGGTGGTACCTGTACACGATAAATTACGGGTTGGCGCCCGTAAACATACCGCAACGAGGGAAGAGCGTAACAAATTGATCGATTCTTATTTATATCCTTAAAATATCACAGGTTTACCGTTAACTGATATTTATTCGAGAATGGGTTTACTATTGTATTTAAGTAAACGTAAGTAAGTCAAGTTATTCAAATATTTGTTAATATTTACAGATTATATCATTTGTTTTTCTAAGTTGAAATAGCGAGCATGTTATGTACATGTTCATGGTTAGTTGTCTCTCACAAACAGCTCCAAGTTTACATAAAATGCAGTGAAGTTAGCTCATGATTTAATTATATTAGCTGATGTACCTTAAACAATGGTATTTTGTCTATCCGCGGTGCTGTTATGGCATATCTCGTCCCTGATTAATATAAAGTGGATGTACTTACAGCGACGCAGTATACACAACCCCAAGGAAAGGACGCCGTGATTAATTGGTTCTTAGCTTAAACTGGTTAAAAACTTACTGCTTGAAAGACTTCATTGTTCTTATGGAGTATGTATGAAACAATACCTGCAATGTCTAGGAGAGTATAGAAAACTACGATAGACCATCTTAGACTGGGAACATTTTTGAGTAAAAGCGTTTTCTTTTTGAGTGAAGCATTTTATATAATAATTTGGCAAGAGATATTGTTAGGGATCTTTCACTACACTGAATCGAAAATACCCGCTTCCAGATAGAAAAATTGACCAGAAGCCCGTTCAAGATTCAAGATGGCATTCAATAATGCGGCTATTTTTCAAATATTCCTAATATGAACTTATAGATTAAAGTATCAGGGGGCTGTTGCTACTACACTGCTAAAACTAAATTTAATAATTTCCTAGTCACACTTAGTCACACTTTCCTAGACTCTCTGTCCATAAAAAGTTCGAAGTTCCATCGCAACTCATTGAGCTTGCAATACAGATTATGATCGATTGTCAAGATAACATGATGCTCTCCCAAATGACCAGCGAGAGCAATAATTGATCTCTGAGGTACGATGTATAGTATCATATTCAGGAGCTCGGTTCAAAATAAGAAGAAGATATCCAACTAATGAAAATTCGAATTTCTTCTTTATTTTCTCCTTGTGGAATTGAGTTTAGCTTATTCTCTCAGAGGATTGAGTGCGTGCTAGCGTGCTATGCAGAAGACTATGTCCACTAATATTTATTCAAGCACAGCTGAAGGAGAGTATAATAACAGTGCTTCTAAACCCAATGTTTCATAATGCCTCGTCAAACAAGCTCTTTCGACACAAGGAAGACACGATTCGTTCAAAACACTTGGAATCTTGATGGTTAAGGACCCTCTAGTTTCAAGTTTCAGGTTTCAGTTTTAGGGATGTCTTGCACTGGAGCAGTTGACCTAATAGATGTAACCATTTCAGTGGCACTGAATGTGTTCTTTCTTAAACACATGTGAGACTGCGATGACCAAATTATTTTACTCATGGATGGTAAACGTTTGAAAATATTGTCATGTCGTGTTATTATCTGTTAATTGGTTAATTGGATAATTGGATCTCAAAGGCCGGGTGTTAAGGATGAATGGTTAACTATCGTAACAACTGCTTAAAATGTCCATCAACTATTCAGCTGTACTACTATACTTTCAATTTAAATTACGCTTTGTAACATTTTGTGATCCTTTGAAAATGAAAGTAAGTTAATTGGGATGTCCCTCATACCAATTAAAATGATTGCATACAATAGTGACGTGAGTAGTGCACCTGTCTTTATGGTAGGTAAAATACTCGTATAACGTAATATTAGTTTTGGCGGCCCATCCGTCTGGGTCAGATCTGCTTTCGTGCACATTTCTGCTACTATATTTATAAAGAAAATTCTTTAAAAATTCAAACCATTGAAACTTCAAATGTCGCATAGAACCTGAAACCTGGTTTGTAGTTTAATGTAGTCACTTAAATGGATTAATCAAGAGCTGAGATGTGTAAAAAATGTGTAAAAAATTGGATAGATAGTCACGAAGTATCTAACTGTCAAAGGCAGAAATAAAACCTATCAAGTGTCTTATTTCATAAAATATAATTATATATGAGAGTATAATGTATAATAGATCGGTTTTGCTAAATAATCTAAAAGCGTCCCTCCACACAATATTTGATGACACTCTAAATATTACACACTAGTCATGGATATTATAAACGTGATTATTCAAAAGGCATTAAACGGATGACATTTATCGTCCCGAAGTTTCGGGGCTACAGCTTCTAATTACGCTCCATTGTAAAATGTGATCAGCCATGACAAATGACAAACGTAGTTAATCTTATTGCGTCATGGTTGTATTGTTTCAGATGCTTTATATCGCAAATTATGTCTCGAATCGATAAAGGGTATAACTGCGTATAAATACAGAAGTTGCCATAAAGCATCCGTTGGAAATAGTAACGGAAGCATCAAGGTAAATATGTAAATAATTTCATGTTCATGCAAAAAACAAAACTTTTTTGAACTATATTTAACGCAAAAACTGGTTCTTTATGGCACTAGTGCAATAACATTTTTATTACACTCATCTGTCATTCTACTACGGTGTTTTGGGATAAAGATCATGACATGTCACCTAATGTCATGACATTAATGCCATCTAAATTATACATTTTTTGGTTTTTACACTCGACATGTTGTCCAATTCCACGTCGCGAGCAATAAACACTTACTTTTTGAACTTGTTGCATAAATAACTATAATTTTGATATATTAACTATTATTTATTGAATTATACGGGAACAAAGTCACTTCTTCCCTAGGATAGTTTGAAGAAAATCTAAACGAGGAAATGACACATTGCATTATGCCACAACGGTATTACTCAAGTATCGTTGATTGCTGTAAGTCCTTCAAGCAACGGTAATACATACAGCGTGATCAGTTAAGGTTACGGAGCGGCCATCTCTCAGTCGTCATTCATCTATCTATAAATATGGGCAAAACAATACGATTTAAAATATTTTTTAATTCCTAACTTCCTCGACAGGGGGGGGGGTGCATTTGATATGGTGTTTCAGTAAATCGTAAATTTCTCCAAATCTTTTCTTTTAGGACGCTATTAAAAGAAGTAGTCTGGCATATACAGACGGTTTTTTTGAAAAAATTAAAAGCAACCCTATAGCTTTCTTTGTTATGTTTAATAACCCATAAACTAAGGAAAATAAATAAGGAAACCGGAGGTCTATATGTCTTTTAGTTTCAAAATTATGACAAAAATAGTAGAGGGGCGCTATTTTTAATTCTCTAAACCTAATTAAGTTGCTCTAACTCTAATATGAATAATAAATATTAAAACTGTACAAAAGTACCTGTAATAGTATATTTGAAATAGTTGTAATAGTTGATGCACTGTATTGTAGATTGTTGTATTTACGTTGTTGAATAGAAATAAAATCAGTTCAAGTAGAAGAAGTTGTGTAAATCATCCTGATGTGTTTTACTACATGTGCGGAGATTATTTACACGTTAAAATAAAACAGAAAAACTGTTACTGACTTTGTAAAGAGAGCTTATCATGGATATTTTGGTGTTTGGCTTGGTGATCCCGATTAAACCTGGGCACCGCATCGGGTCTAGAAAAATTTGTACTGAATATTTGCGACAGTGGACTACCGGAACTACTAAAAGAAAAAGTCTGAAATTCGGCGTACCGATGGTTTAGAGGAAACCCAAAAACCACTTCCATGACTGCTATTTCTGCCTAGTAAATATTACTGGAAAGAATCGAAACAACCGTAGAAAGGGGACTTATCCCGATTTAGTCTCTGCAAGACGCCTGGTCCCTCGCTTAGAGGAAGTGCCGATCTCAATGTTTCACCAGCAACCAGAGCCCTCTGAGGACAATTGTTGTCCCTCTACTGATCACGCTTATGATACGAATAAAGGTGAGTGATTATGAGGGGATACCATCAATTCCTCAACGTTTCAACCAAGATGGGTTGAATGACCCCCGCCAGAGATCTCAACCTGTCAAAAGAAGCTTCTGAATTACTGGCTTCCATATTGAAGGGAGAAAATGCTGGAAGAAGAAACCAAAATTACCTTTTACCATACAAAAGAAAAGGATCTGCTACCCTTCTTTTCTTAAGAAGACAATCTTGTATTTTGTCACAACATTAGAGGACTCCTGGAAAAATGGGTCTTCCTGACGATTTATTGGCGCCTATTTATTGATAACTCAAAGCTAAATTTGACATGTGTTCTTTTAGACAATGGCAACAAATATGGTTCAATGCCAATTGGTCACTCAACGGAAATGAAAGAAGAATATGACAACATAGCTTTGGTCTTGGAGAAGATAAAGTATCATGAATATGCATCGGTGATTTGTGTGGACTTGAAAATGGTAAACTTTCTTCTTGGACAGCAGATTGGCTACATCAAATATCCTTGCTTCTTGTTCCTCCGGGATAGCAGAGACAAAACACACCACTAGGTTAGAAAAGAGTGGCCTAACTGAGAAACATGGTAGTCGGGATAAAGAATGTTTTAACGACCCCTTAGTTGAACGAGAGAAAATTATTTTTCCTCCACTGCATATCAATCTGGGCCTTGATGTTGAGCTGGTAAACGAAATGCTTAAGAGTAACATGAGTATTATGGTGCACTATTTACACAGCCACTTAGACCGTTTTCATGAAAATTTAGGAGACACTAGTGAGGAATAAGGTGAAAGATTTCATCAAGCTATTAAAACTATGGAGGCCCGCTGCCAAAGAAGATGGGATACGCACATGATGGCAGATTACTGCTGGAGTTTAAAAAGGGACTGTTTCAAAATACATTCAAGAATGTCACGGGAAAGAAGCTTCCGAAGTGTTCAGTGACTAGTTGGTACTATTTCCTTCTATCTTTGTATAACATTTGTATAAATTTAAATATAATAATAAAAATTCCGTGTTGGTTTTTAATTTGATTCATGGACCTAACTTAAAATAGTGTCACTTATATTG
>CAXKVY010015885.1:0-14235 GCA_964058915.1 Tetropium fuscum | reverse complement strand
TCTGATACGTCGTCTTGCGGTTTCCACCGAAGCAGGAAAATTTGTTAAGCAGGCAGTCACTGCTGTATCAAAAGGATTCTGTCGGAGGTGGTCAAGGACGAGTTCATCTTCCTCCATAGTACTGAATTTCTGACGGCCCCCTCTATGGACGTACTCAACAGTTCCTTCTGCATTCCATTTTTGCTTAATTTTGTAAATGCAACCTTTACTCACATTCAAAGTATCTGCAACTGCTTGCATTGACCATCCGTTCTGTAACATCACAGCTCTCATTTTTTGCGATTCAGTTAAGCGCGGCATAATTATAATAATAATAATTATAAGGAAAACTTCAAAATATAGAATTATTATTAGTAAACTGACAAATAAAATTGACAATCTAGTTTTGATTACCTGAAAGCCTGTTTCACATTAATTAAAAAAATCTTTTACTTTCAATTGAACGGCACTATACAAAAAAATAATGTTTTCGAAAAATTTTAATTAGTATTAAATTTATTAAGAGAAAATGGTTTGAAAGTTCAGAGATGAATGAATATTCATTCAAATGTGGAAGTACCAGTTACGTAAGTAAGCCTTGGTAAAACAAATTATTTGTATGGAGAGATGAATATTTACCATTCATATGTTTAGACTGTTTATAGAGACTTTTTATATTAAAAAAAAGATAATAGTATATAATTTAACATACAGTTTAATATTAAGAACGTTGTTATTAATAATTATCCCCTAAAAACAGGCGACAATACATAACGCTGAAGACATCCTAATATCCGTCGTAAATTTTATTAACAACTTAATAGTATTTATTTTCAGATATCTTCAATTCTAGCTGTGGTTGATATTTAACGCATAGCACCGCAAAAAGTGTTTAAAAACGCGTTGAATGTTATCTACTTACTGCATCACCAACCAAAACTTACTATCCCATCGTATGCTACGGTTTCAATTCCAGCTCCGGAAATTAAACGAATACTTTTTCATCCATAAAACCAAAAAAAGCTCAAGCTCATCGATCCATGTTTCCTCAACTTTCGAAACCTGAAATTTACAATTAGCAGACCTCGAGTTACAATATCGTGAAATATTTCAATCGAGGAACCTATAATGGCCCGTCTCCCTCCCGTCTATGGCCTGTCAGATGCAAAAACCTATCCCCATTATCTGAAGTGTAAATGAGAACTGTTTGGAAACTATCTGAAACTTCTGACGGCTATGTGAGGATTTTGCCCGAAATGAGCGGGTTGTGGCGAACGTACCTCGCACATACCACGATTGCATCTGATGCTGAACATGACCTACTAATGGTTTATCACTGGACTTCATCTGATAATGAAGTCCAGTTAACGAACTATATGTCTTAATATTCTGTTTGCACTACTCCATGAGAATAGGGTCATTAAGTGTAATCCAACATTTAATAGCTATATAGTTTAGTAATACTACACTATATTTCGGTAGAAACTATAGTTTGTAACGAAAAAACACACACACACACACACATATATATATATATATATATATATATATATATATATATATATATATATATATATATATATATATATATATATATATATATATATATATGTATATATATATATATATATATATATATATATATATATATATATATATATATATATATATATATATATATATATATATATATATATATATATTAGCTTTGAAATTTTTTGCTATTCATATTTGTTTTGTGAAAAGTAGCAGGCAAAAGTAGTCTTGGGTTTGTAGCATTTCATTACATAGAGAAATAAGCAAATAGACGAATAAGGAGGAAGACACACTTACCAGTGCTATATCTGGTCATACATACGGAAATGAATCACTATACACACCGAAACGGACCACTTAGAAGTTGTACAAGTTCTTTCACCTTTATTGAGGATCTTCAGAGCAGTATACGATTTATTTCATTGATCATTTATTTTAAATTCAAGTATAAATGATCAATATATATATATATATATATATATATATATATATATATATATATATATATATATATATATATATATATATATATATATATATATATATATATATATATATATATATATATATATATATATATATATATATATATATTATACACTGTATGTTCCCACCTCAAGAATAGAGATATAACATTCGGAGTCACCTCATATATAACGTTGCCACCTCGAAAAGTTGAGGTGACAACGTTTGCAATTGATGTCAACAGAAATGGATACTAGATGACGTATTGAGCCATTGAGCCGTAACCAGAAAATATCTTTTTAGTTCAGCGGTATACCACTGGCGCTTGCGTCGACATTTAACAGATGAATTCGCCTTAGTCACCTCGGTTCTTTGATAGCAATATATAGATACTATCCGCACCGTGCCACCTCATGATGTCGTAGAGATTTGGCTACAACGCAATTATAATATACCTACCTAATAATGCAACACACATAAGCCCACACTTAAACTTTAACAAAAACTATTAAACTCGTATATTAAAGAGAGAGGAGTATGGTTTCTTCAAAAATAATAGATGTGTCTCGCATTAAAGTTTTATAACTTCTCAGGTTTTATTGAGATTTTGCTCACTTAGGTACCTACTATTTATAATTTAAATATAAAAGTTTTTCCAATATTTCAATTTATTCAACCATCAAGGAACTACAATAATTTTATAGGTATTTATAACAAAGTATATTTACTTTATGTACTTATATATATAACGCAGTCTTCTTAAAGCAATCGAATAATAATCAGTTAAAATATAGTTACAATATAATATGTTATTTACATGAAATACTTTTAAACAAACTTTTTGTAAATATACAATTACTGTATTTCTTCGATGCTGGTTGAATAACCGGATCCTTGGAAAACTTTTCTAGGTACCTATATAAATTATAAATATTATAAAGTGATCGAAATCTCAAGAGAACCTAAAGAATTTGAAAACGATGGTCAAAAAATAGCTATGGTCGTGATATTTTAAAGAATGCCCTTGCCGCACTATCCGCCTTTATCTATCCATTGTGTTTCGTCTCATCGAACGTGTATTTTTTCCAAACATCTGGATCACCCGTTTGGGCACCGATTGGGTTGATGCCATTCTAACAAGTTGTGTTTAGTTATTGTTTAATTTATTGGAAATGAGAGGATTGAAAATATTAAACATGGTTAAGGTAAGTAAACTAATCAAAAAACTTTATATAGCCTTACATTTCGTTGAACGACTTATGATGATTACAATAAATTACTATATAGTTTGTGAACTCTGTGAATAATGCCTGTGATGAAAAATTCGCAATTGCAGGCTTCTTCGTGGCCTAGTAAATATCGATGCGAACATTTTTAGTGTTCGCTCTTCCGGACACTGGCAGCTGTAATCGGATTCGCCCACAGCTTACAGTGTAATATCGTCACCGTAGTATTAAAGTGTTCTATGTCCAGCAATATACGTTTTGAGAAATTCACGTTTCAAATTCGGTAAAGGATATTTTTCACATTTTTTATACCATGATGTATTCATATTACATTTAATTTCTTATGTATGACAGATTATTCCAGAATAACTCAAAATCTAGTACTAGCAGCAGGATTCATACAAATTCCAAAAATTATTTTGGATATAGAACGAAGTAATAAATTGAGAACGTTATGAAAAATTGTACGGGATATAGAACAAGGATCATGGATATAGAACAGCATAATTTTAAAAAGTTTCTTTATTCTTTTAAACATGTAATGTATTAATACAATGTAAAATATATTATAATATTATGCATCTTACATGTATAATAATAGTAATTAATATGTATATCGCACGCAGAATGCAAACTAAAACAGAATTCTAAACAAAATAAAATAAAACTATGATAATAAAATCAGTATTTTACACTACTTTTTACTTCATCACTTTTTTATTAGTTTTCTTCTCAGTGCTTTGTTTCCTTTTCACAGAATTTTCATTGCCTCTCATTTTTAATATTACTTTGTAAAAGTCTCTTTCCTTCTCTGGAATATAGGGCAACATTTCCTTAAGGTGTTTTTGTTTTAAATCAGAAATCTTTGCTGCCAAATTCATGACTGGAATATCTTCTGGAAATTTTAGTCTTTGTTCTTTCTTTCTGTTCTTTTTTGCATTTTCCAATTTTATTGCTTCAAATTCGCTCTCAAATACCTCTGTAAATTTAACATTAAAAATACAATTCATTTCATATACTACATGTTTCACTCTGATCTAAGATAGAGTCTCAGATATCAGTTGATAGTTTTTATAATCTATAGACATCATTTGCAAAATTTTGAATTTAAGCTTCCAATTATCTGGAATATTCAGCATTAGTGTAATTAATGTAAGAGGGCTCCAAATATCTACATTTCTTAGATATCTCTCGATGCAGCTGTGAGCTGAATCTATTTCTTGGACATTGCCATGTCCCGGCTCACCGAATTTTTGCTCTATTAGTTTTAAATTTTGTGATTCTCTGAATTTAGGAAGTGTTGCAGGGGAAATGACATAATTGAATTTTTGTTTTGCGGTATACAGCTATCAGACCATAAAATAATTTTTTCTACTTCTGGATTATCATTAACAACATTCTTCAAAATTTTAATTAAAGCACATGTTATATGATTACCGCTTCTCCCGCATATCATTTCATGCCATATTGCGTTATATCCTAGTTTAATCTTACTGAAATGAGCAGTTAAATTGTAGCACGATAATTTTGTTTTGTAATAAAAATTACTAACATTGGACTTTGGCAAAGAGAAGGTATTCTGAAGATCAAATGTCAAAACCCCAACCCTCTCAACCTCTGAGTAGGCTATCCTGTCCCGAGCTCTTTCCTGATTTCCTACATTCTTTCTCTTTATGTGTTCTTCTTGAGCAAATAGTTGTTCTTCAGTAGGATTTTGATTCAGTTTAAATCCCTCGCATATTTGTCACATAAGTCTTTTTTTGGTTTAAAAAACTAAGGTTAAATTCAGTATTGAATATTTTTTTGTATAAATGAAACCGCACGGGGTTTTCTTGGATCGATTTATATATGTCATACATTCTCTGGATGCTTAAGTTTCTCTCCAAGTACTTTCTACTTGAGTTTTGACGGCAGTAGTGAGAATCTATGATAGGAAAAGATGCAATGTGAGCCCGAACCTTTTCTTTCATCTCATCAGGTATAACTTTTTTTTTGTGTACCTGTTAACGGGGAACGAGCAATATTTGTTTTTGAATCCTGTACATGTTTGAAAAAGTAGTAAATTCGATTTTTACTAATGTTCAATGTATTAAAAAAAATTCCTGACATACTCGAATTTTAACGCCACTTACATACAGAAAATACTCAGAAGAATATGTTTTTCTACTATTTTCACTCAATGATCTTTTTCTCGCAGCAGCTTGCCTCTTTACATGTTTTGAATAAAAGTGACTCTTTTTGTCATCGTTTAGCGACCAAATTTTTTTGTTTATAGCCTCTCTTTCTTCCGAGGTAATTTTTGTTTTACATTTAAATGCGCAATTATCTGTACGACAAGAAAATCTTTGACTGATTTTCCCGATTGCACATTGTCTATGGTATTGGTATACTCACAACCATGTTGACGTTTCTCTTTTCTTATATTTTGTTTCCATTTTTCTGTGTTTCTTTTACGTTTTCTTGTTATTTTATTTCCATGTTCTCTGCATTTTTCATTCTGTTCATTATTCTCTTATTCTACGTTATTTTCATCTCTGTGTTCGTCCGTAACGCATTTATTATTTTTGTTAATATTGTTCTCTCATGCTTCGGTTACACTTATTATTTTGAATTTCAAGATTCGGGAAATTATTATTCCTAACTTCAATAAAATCTTCGGCATTCTTATGATCGTCGACGTTGAGAACTTCTAAAACCACTATATTATTATTAGTTTCGGCAGAATTTTCCGTGTAGTTCTTCCTACAAAAATAAGGTTTTATTAGAAGAAAAATGACGAAAAAAATTCTATTAAAGAAGAAATATGGTTATAATATATTACCTTAAGATATTTTTTGAAGTTTTATATTCGGGGATCTACATTTGGTTACTGAAAAGTAGATTGTTTCCCTGTATTGTTATTGTTAAAAAAAGATAGTAAGTACTCACAAAGTTTGAGAGCTATTTTCTTTATCATCCTCCTGTATAATATCCCACAGCGAACTAAAACAATAAAAAATGTTAGTAAAAATAATAAGTTTTTGTAAAAGTACTCACTTTCACACATCACTTGGACAGTCTGAAGGTTTATCAGGAAGTGGGGAACTTTCCTGGCTCATATTTTTCTCTATTTCAATACTAACTTGACTGAAAAATTCATGAATATTAAAGATAAGTAGTAAAACAGTACAAAGGGGATATACTTAATATGATACGCATGATGTATGTAAAAATGTACTGCCTCCTATCCGTAAATACAAATTTATTGTTTTAGATTTAAAGTAATTCATGAAACCCTGGTCTTTACCAAACGAAATTAAACATACAAACCTTTAATTTCCACTGTAAAATTAATTGGTATTTCGTATAACAAATTACGGATAATTTGAAACACGCAAAATATTTTTTTCTGAGGTGCACTATCTAAAACAAAATTACAAATAAATCTGATGCCATTTAATAAGTAAATTTCTACCCGGGCACATTATTTTTGAAAAACTATTCGTAGCAATATTAAAATAGTTATCTGCATTTAGTAAATGAGTAGGTATATTATCCCAGTTAATGTAATGTATGGCACCTCAATTGAGGTTATGAATTTTAAGCGAAAGATATTAATATTCATATATTATAATAGTTAATATTCAGTTAAACTCACTCACCTTGTATTACCCGACACCTCGACAGTTAGTGAAACTACCTTGATAGTTAAGGTACACTTGCAAACACTAAAATACTAAAAATTAAGCTAAAACAAAAGAAGTCACTCTCGTGTAGTGATTCCATATGTCGTTGATATAGAACATTATAATTTTTAGTAAACGTTACATTGGTTATAGGTTGACGTTGGATATAGCTGCTTTTAATATTTTAACTATAAATATTAGCTAAGGATATAGAACAAATTTATATTAAAAACTTTTTACTGGAGCTATAATGTTAGGATGTTTAAACGGATATAGAACAAGCTAATTTTCACCAAAAAATAGTGTATCTACTTAGAAAATCGCACAAAATGGAGATAGAACATTATAATACTACGGTGACGATATATTTATATAAAACGCTTCTTTTATACAACGTTTCTACCCATTTAAATTCAAATTAAAACAAAATCTGAAATTATTTTGTTGTTTTGAACACTTTTAGCTATTTGAACATTTTTTAGCTATTTTATTAAAAAGATGGCGATAGACTATTTCCCTACAAATATATTTAAAAATAACGATTTTGCTACAAACATTTCGTTTTCATATTCTAACATTCGACAATAAGTCGAATGTTAGAACGTCACAGGGCAACTGGTTCTCACTCCAGGAGACATGGGCAGGGTAGAAAAAGGGCGACGAATGTTAGGGATGACCATTTTCTCCGCCAAAATGCTTTAAGAAATCGGACAGTAACAAGTTCGCAATTGAAGAGTGAACTTGAGATGGTTAGAAATGTTCAAGTTTCTGCTCTTACTGTAAGGAGAAGACTACGGGAGGCAGGATTGATCAGTAGAAGGCCCAAAAGGCACCAGAACTTACCAGGGCTCAGAAGGTAGCTCGATTACGATTTGCACGAGCACACGAAAATTGGACTATCGATGACTGGAGGAAAGTCCTATTCTACGATGAAACAAGAATAAGCCTAAAATCTTGTGATGGGCGGCAACGTGTGTAGAAGACAAGGGGAAAGGGAAGCTGCCTTCAATTTCGTTCTAAACGAACCCTTTGGTCGAGGCTCCAAAATGTTTTGGGCGGGTATTTCTTTCGATGGCCGTACGGAGTTAGTCCCTATTCATGCAAGGGAAATGAATGCGGAATACTACGTAGAGAACATTCTCCAGGAGCATGTAATGCCCTATGCTCCGTTTATTGGCCCTGATTTCATATTCATGCATGATAATGCAAGACCACATGTAGCAAGAATTTGTGTTGAGTACTTGAATGAAGTCCATATTGATGTTATGAACTGGCCAGCACGAAGCCCGGATTTAAATCCCATTGAACACCTATGGCGATATAATGGGATATAATTAAGAGAGCAGTGAGACGACGTCTACCAGCCCCACAGAACCTTCAATAGCTGGAACAGGTTACTTTTCATGAGTGGGATAATATTCCTCAACCCGTCATTCCAAACCTCATTAGAAGTATTCCACGGCGGATTCAGGCTGTAATCCGAGCTAGAGGTGGCAACACAACCTACTAGGGATCAGCTCACATAATTTTATTTCTTTGTTTTCCTTTGTTTTCTTGTTAATTAAAAAATGTTTCTTCTCACCATGAAAGTTTTTTCAATTGATTTCTGTATGGTGCGATAATTTTGAACCAATGCATCTAAAGACATGGACCAAAAAACAAAATGTAGGAAAGGAATGGTTCTTAACAAAAATTGGTATTTTTAAAGAATTTGGTTACGAAATTATTCCACAGAGTGTTTTAAAATTAGGGTTATATAACAACCTTTTAGTTAACCCTGTATAATACCTAAACCGTCCTCAGTTAACAAAAGACTAGACATGCAAGTTGAAATTAGTCGTTTTATCTACAGTATTCTAAAAAAAATATCAAAATTGGGCTAAAAGTAAAAAAGTTATGAGACCTCAAATTTTAGCAAATATTAACGTGGTGCGATAATTTTGAATAGCAGTTTATTTTACGATTTGTGTAACATAAGCAACATAGGTTTAGTTTTTGTAAATTAAAATTTACAAATACCCTTAATTTAAAAAAAATTTATGAAAAAAATATATCCAAATAGATATATTTTTTTTAAAGGGGGTGGGATTTGTTACACATATACGCATTTTCCTCTTATGAACCGGAAAATAATATTAAATTTAATTTTTGTTTCTTATTTTATATACCTGTATATACCTATTATGTACATGTTTCATTCTAGTCACTGACTGTTACCAACGAGCACAAAATAGTTATTGAAGTACAGAATATTTAGTTGTATAAATATACAATACGTAACCACCTCAAAAATATGGCAAGACTACCTGAGGTGACAAAGTATATAATATCGTTACATTAATATAGGTATAAGGTTGAGGTGACTCCGGATTTGATATAAGTACCTTCAACAATATATGAAAAAAAAAGTTTAATACTGCTTCCCCTCTTTTGAAATTCCCGTTAAGGAGGTCCCCCTTAACATATATATGCCTAAATATTAAAAAAAATATAAGTATAAAAATGTGAGGTGAGGTCGCCATAGTTGCGACACTGAGGTGACAACTTATCACGTATAGATAGCGATAACGTTTAATTAAATATAAAAAAATTGTACGCATACTTATTTTGTTGAAGTAAACAATAAATCATGAATTATTAGAATTATTGATATTACCTACTGGAAATGACAAACACTTCTGTCCTCTCTTGGCCTCTTTTAAATATGTTTTATAAAAGGATTGTAAATTGTACAATTTACATTCAAACGCAATATCCCAAAAGCAGCGGATGAAAACAAAGGGCCAAGATTTGGCCATGCCGTTAAGTTTGAGAACAAATCGTGGTGGGAATGTAGGTCAACTATACCGCGTTCCCGCGCTCCTCATTAGAGTAATTAAAGCGAAAATTAGATTGGAACTCGGGCTAGGTGTATTTTTTTTCTTTTTCCAAAGTATTACTCGAGAGTAGGGACCACTCGAGGGCCCGCTATTCCTCATATCTAAGAAATGAAATAATAAACAATGCGGAAAGGCGCATGCGCGTGGGTTACCCGGGCCACGGCCAGTTCTGGCAGTGCCGTCGATAAGGACAGACGCGTCGCGACGCCCCTACTGGCTTCCTGTTATAGCTGCTCTGACACTATTTAGTACCTGTTAGCGAAACACGACGGCGTGAACTCCCGGTAAGTTCGAATATTGAACCACTTTTGGTAGCCTGTTGAATACTCACATTCTCATACAAAACCGAATTTTATTTTATTCATTAAACTTAAAATAATTTACCTAATTATTAGAAATATTTTATGATTATTAATAAGCTATTTAAGCGTTTGAATGAGATGCTATTAGATGAGTCAAAGTTCCATTCAATTTACATCATGTTATTTAAAATACGTACGTAAGATTTTAATCCTAGATTCCTCACTATACTTATACTTCTCACACTATAATTAATAAAATTGAGGAGTCATTATGCTCATTACAAATAATGTTTTATTTGTCTCATTAAATTTTTTCACTGTTTTCACGAAATTATTGACTGTGCACCAGCTTCTGAATATTATATGCTACTTTTTTCTCAAATATTTTTTTGCTAACTTTCTTAAATTATATAATACATTCCTATCTTTCAAATTGATCTTCAATTACTGTCATTCACATAATAGACTTATGGTGAATATATTTTATGCAAGATTTTATCTGGTAATCGAAATTTAAAATTATACTTTGAGTGTTTCACTTATTAATTATACCAATACCTACGCAATCCAGACAGGGGACAATAATTTGTGACGTCACAACTGAATACTAGTATTAGTACTGAATACTTTACAAGTACCATAGAGAGACAATAGTTTATAAGTACTGAACTGAAAATTTTTCAAAATAAACTCTTTCTTAAGATAAAATAACTTGAAGATGGTTTTTAACACTACCGATTTTCATCATCATCCACCATTTTCTAAAATATTTTAAAATAGGCGATCTATTTATTTTTATACTTGTATAAAATTTTAGGTCAGCTTTTATCTTTAAAAAAAATAAAGAAGGCGAGAAAAACATTTCGTTTGAATATTGAGGACTTATAGTAAATACTACTTTTATGGAATGTTATTTTTGTTCTTTTATGGAATATTTTTTACAGGTACCATTTCATTCTTTCAATCATCATCTAAAAGTCTATTAATTTATTTAAATCATTGTATGCTATCTTTAAGCAATTACTTAATAAACAATCAAACTTCGACCCTTTTTGGGCAGATTTAATAGTTTCCAAAACTGTATGGCATACTTTTACTGATGACAAGTCGTTTAAAAACAGTGAAATATTGAAAAGAAAATGGAACATACTTTCTCTATAATTTCGTGTTAGATACATTTCTATGGTTTTAAATTAGCATTCTTGGTCTTAATCTCATAGCAGAAGTTTATCTACCAGATTTGTATTACCCGGAGACTTGAAAACTGTTTAATTTTTTACCATGAAAATGACAATTGGTGATATTTACTATGACAATGTAACGGTGACAATGAAAATGACAAATGACAATTGGTGATATTTACTACGTTAATCGGCATCGGCAATATTACCCCAAAAAATGGGCAGATAAAATGGGAGAGCAGACAGAGAAGAGACATAAAGAAGAACAGAACCTGAAGGTCAAGGTCATGTCACGAATAATGAAGGTTTGTATATTCTAAGAATTTGGAGTATTAATATTTTAAATTCAAGTATAAATGATCAATGAAACAAGTCGTAACCACTCTGAAGATCCTCAATGAAGGGGAAAGAACTTGTACAACTTCTACGTGGTTAGTTTCCATGTGTATGTCCAGATATAGGACTGGTAAGTGTATCTTCCTTATTTTTCGTCCATTTGCTTATTTCTCTATGTAATGAAATTCTACAAACCCAAGATTACTTTTCACAAAATATATATAGAAAATATATATATATATATATATATATATATATATATATATATATATATATATATATATATATATATATATATATATATATATATATACAAAAGACAATTTATTATATGAATTTATGAAATGTGCAATACGTTGTTGATTTTAGACTTATATAAAATGAGATAACAATAGTAATAATATAGCGAAGAAACGTCTGATAAGCTTACACGATACTTACACTATTTCTTCCCTATTGAATCCTTTTTGTTTATGGGCGCCATTTCTATGAACACTTATTTGTAATATTTTAGAGGGTTCTCTTAGAACATGAGTACTCTATCGTCATAGAGTTGGTTCAATCAGATCTATGGTTTGGTCTCGAACTAACAGCTGTTGTTGGGATCTGATGTCATCTAGCGGATGTCGCCGTACTATCTCTGGAACGCTGCTACGATTGTCGGAAATTTTATTGTAGGATATCTTTATCGCCAAACTGTGAATTTTCAGATTCTGCACTTTTACTGCTTCTTTATTCTTGGAATTTCTTATAAATTGATTTCCTTTTACTCCACATCAAAGTCCTCTGCAGCGGGGGACGCTACCAAGCCACTACTTCTCACTTCTTAGTTTCGAAGAAACACTTAATATGCACGTATTTCTGCTTAAAATTCTTTCTCATTGGTGTTCTACTTATTTCCCTACTATTTTAATTATTTTTACTTAAGTTTAACTATTAATTTTAACAAAATTTTATAAAAAATGTTAGCGGAGCTGTTCTCTCCTCGAACGCTATAGCTGGACTTCCTTGCATTGTTATATGTACCCACGGATATGCCGTATAGTAAAACATTTGCATTTCCTGGTTACCATCCTTCCTTCTTATTATTATGATACAATCTGACCAATCAGATTGATGCCTATTATTTAATTTATGTAATTTTATTTACAACTCTTACAATTTGGAGTTCCCTTGATCTAATTTTAAATTCTAAACATTATAATATATAATCAGCTTCACTATCTGTCGCGTAACTTCGATGTATGTTTAGGCGTCATATCTACATTGCGTTTTGCTTCGCGATTATAGACTCTCAAATCCCATTTCTATCATGATGCTTTCGCATTAATCTTTTAATCTAGACATAGTTTATTCATGCTCGATATGCTATAATTACAGTTGAGACATGGCTATTGTGATTATGCTAGATGCAGATTGATGTGCCGAAAAATAACTTAGACATAATAAACATAAATTACGTTCTGACCAATCAAGCGCGTAACTGGTTGGCGTATCGGTACGATAGATATGGATCACTAATTTACTTTTAATTTATAATTTGATATTGAACTGAATTTAATTACTGATTTTTTGCTCTATATTTTCGTTTATCTCAATATATATATATATATATATATATATATATATATATATATATATATATATACATATATATATATATATATATATATATATATATATATATAAATATATATATATATATATATATATATATATATATATATATATATATATATATATATATATATATATATATATATATATATATATATATATATATATATATATATATATATATATATATATATATATATATATATATATATATATATATATATATATATATATATATATATATATATATATATATACATATATATATATATATATATATATATATATATATATATATATATATATATATATATATATATATATATATATATATATATACATATATATATATATATATATATATATATATATATATATATATATATATATATATATATACTGCATCTCTGGCACAAGTGTTATGAAACCGTCTCATATTCGCCGCGATTTTCGATTCGGGTCGAGCGAAACAAATTTTTAAAGAAGAAAAATTTTATTTCCGGAGACAAACTAGCAGTTACAAGTTACAAGCAAAAAGTGTTTTACAAAGGCATGAAAGCTTATTTATAACGTCGGTGTTATCTATCCCTGACTTTGCAGTCTTCACTATGCAATATATTATTATAAGAGCTTACAATGTGGGATCGTAACTCGCGTGGACTTACGATTATATATTTTAAATGGACAATTTTACTAAAACGCAAATGGAGGTAGTTGTGGGATCAGCCGTCATTCTATCTACTCTTATATTCCACACGCTTCAACACTTTACAATAATAACTGCCCAATTTACGGGTGTGAGGTCTATATCTATGCGTGAGGAAAGGGAGCAGAGAACACGAAAAAATTGCGGTCGGCAGGTTCAGGCGATTCGTTTAATGGCCACAGTTTAGCGAAAGATAAAAATGTATCAAGCGGGCTTTGTTGAAAGATGCAATGGGAAAATCTGATGAATGATTCGATATAAATATAAAATCGAAAAATGAGATGATAAAGTAAATGTAACAGGATAGGATTTTTGACCGCACTTTTTATATCTCGCCTCTGGT
>CAXKVY010015883.1:0-21429 GCA_964058915.1 Tetropium fuscum | reverse complement strand
GTTGGCAAATGAAACAATTACTATTTTCATGAAATATATAATGAAAAATATATTAAATTAGATATTGGCTAGACTGTTATTTGAACCTAATAAAACTATTTGTTTTCGTTAAATGTATAAATATATCATACTGAAACTTCTGCTTCTTACAGATGGGCATATGCACTCCCTTAATGTAGTAGAGGATCAGAACCTAACAACATTTCTTCAAAAAGTAATCGACCTTGAAGAAGCTGATAAAGAGACAATGCATTTATTAGTTTTTCTTTTAATGCAGTTTCTTTCACGATCTGATCAAGCCTTTCCAGCGGAAGAAAAAAATTTAGCTAAAATACAAGGAATTGTTCTTAGACACCTCTACCTCCTTTTAGGATACAGCCAAAATGATAGAGGGCTGTATTTACCACCACAAAGACTACGTAGCTCGCCAGGTTTTAGTGTATTTCTTTCGAACTTACCACAAATTATGGACCAGAATCATTTAATGGGAAGACTTTTGCTTCCTACCTGTTTAATATTACTTCAATATGCACCATCACCCTATTACATTCCCAACCCAATGGAATTTCAGCAGCCGACTTACAGTTTATGGTCTCTTGAACCACATTTTAGGAAAAATTGGTTGATGTCTTTAGTAGTTTTATTATATAAGGTAATTAAATTGGGTGGAAAATCAAAATCAAAATTAAATATATGTTTCTAGTACCAGTACAATCAGCAACCACACTGCGTGCAGCTGACATCTCTTATACGGATTGTTTTAAACACTCTTGATTCCCAACACCACCACTGCAGAAGAATACCAGCTACAATAATAATGGGAGCTCCACCTTCACGTTCAAGAGGTACATTCTTTTACTTTAGGCACAAATATAGGCAGAGTTTATAACGAACAGTTTTGTAAATCCCAATAAAAAACCTAACTTATATCGTTGCATTTAGCATTTATAACCTAGCGGCCTCAAGCACTGGAATATTTTTTGGGTACAATTATTTGAGAAATGTCTTAAGTGGAGGATGTAATAGGTACCTACCTACCTCAGTACACGTCAGTATCTACTTCGAGCAGCCCATAAATCAACTTTTTTTGTTAAAGTCGGTTCTGCTCTAACACCCACTATCCATTTTTGCCGTCAAATAATATTTTCCTTAAATTTTTTTAACATGCCTATCTCGTAAATAAAGCGAGGTCTGGTGGAAATCTACGTTTTTCAGGTTTCATACGAAACGAACAAACATGTTTGCTAACCGCCATACTCTTTTATTTCAACTCTCGTAGCGATGTATACCTACATAGGTAGGTATATAAATAATATATTAGCAATTCCCGCGAACACGCCACTGTAAGATATGCGAACCTGATCCTATTCGATCCGAGAATCGGATCCTGATCCGAGAGATACGATTCCAATAAGTTAAAAAGAGATATACTGCTCGAATATTCGTTAATGGAAAGGTCGTGAATCGGCGTTGCCGCTTTTAACTATAAAAATAGATGTTTACGTAATTGTCATATTTAAAGTAGACGAAAATAAATGTAAAAACGTAACATCTTGGCCTATAATATATTATTGTGTGCACAATTATTATTTAATAACATTCATAAATAATATATACAACTTTAATATAGTATTGTTGTGGAATTTGATATTTTAATTGAATACTGAGAAAATTGAGAATTACATGTGGCAACTGCGCGGTATCTTATATGGGGTCAGTTAACTATACATACATATTGAATGAACTGTACTCACAAATTTTCAAGTCAATCGGTCAAGGTACAAAAAATTCGAAGTGGAAAATCTGCAATGGTTGCCGGTCTTCAGTACCCGCTCAAACCCTAAGTATCCAAACGGGAGTACTATGGGCTTCGGGACCTCGTAACAGATATCAGATTTCTCACCCCCAAAAACATAGATATACACCCAAAAATAATCTCGCTACGACAACTGAAACGGAATTAATAGCCAAAAATAACATTAGGTCCCAAACTGTACTTTGCGCAACTGTACAGAAGTTAAAAGTGACTGAACCGATGGTCTCCCCTTCTAAATATGGTCCTTAGGTCCCTACTGATACGACAGAAAAGAGAAATCGCTTTTAACCGCTTGTGCATAATTCTTTTCAAGTTAAGTTCTAATACGCTGGACTATTATATACTTTAATTGTTTTGTAAATTTTTTTGACGTGTATAATTTTTATAATTTTTAACATAATAAAGTTCTACTTCTACTTCACTTATACATAACTTAAAATAATCCATTTCAGATGTCAGTCAGCCATCTCTAGGTGCAGAAATTGACCACCCGGAAAGAACCACGCCGCCTCTTTCACCAATGTACTCCTCGGACGGACAGTCCATTCAAGTTTCTGTAAGTTCTAAAGGAGGAAAAGTGCAAGTAGCATACGCAAAACCATCGTCAACAACTAGCATGGAAACACATTGGGAAGAGGCCATTCAGTGTGTCATTCCGGAAAAGAAAATCAAAAGGCTAACTGATATCAGTATTGATGATGATACAGAATCAGAATTAATAGCTATCCCTGAAAGTGATATGTCTGATAGTACTCTGCAAGGCAGTGTTCAAGATTCTTTTGACGAAGCCGATATTTGCTGTCCAGTGCAAGAAAAACAGTTTACTGTACTTAAGTCGCCCAAAGAATCCTACATTAGTCATTTAGTCAAAGTTAGTACAAATAAAAGTAGACCTACTTGGATAATAGGTAACGAGGAAGAATCCTTAAAATCATGTGATAATCGACTTACGCAAGATGTTACAAAAACGCACGCCGAATATATTAAAACCTGTGCCAGGTTAAACTCCACCTCCTCAATTAATGGAGCACAATTTGGGAAGACTGTTACTACAGATTTTCATAAACACGTTACTTCCACATTCGTAGAAACTCATAATATGAGAAAGCCAACCCCTTTAGGAAAACATAAGAAGATCATAGAACCTAGCATAACCCCCGTTTGTACCCCTGTTTCAGACTGTGATGACTGCTTTAAAAATAATCACAACATGCTTCCAACACCATCCCTTGAAAGATTACTGCCAATAGGATCATCTAGAATGCCAGGTAAATTTAAGAAGTAAATAAAATTAAAATTAGCTAATTAATGCCTGTTGTAGATTCTCCTCTCAGGGATGATGTCTTCTCTCCAACATTGGAAAATCAGTTGGAAATCCCAAGCCAAGAAAGGCTCCTTCCTATTGGTCAGCACAATAAAGATATATCTCAATTAGTAGATAAAGTCAGACAAGCCTTAGGAATAAACGCACAATTAGCTAAATCTGATAACAAGAAAAGTGAGAAATATATTAGCCGCCAACAACCTCAACCTACTTCATCACAGTATCATAGTCCTAGGAAATTAATAAAACAAGTTGCTTTGGAAAGCCCTCCAAATCAATTTGATATCGATGATAATGGTCATTTCTTCAAAGCCATTAAAGTTGATAACCAGAGTAAGGTCCTAATGCATTATTGAATAGGCTCATTTAGTGAACGATATTTTTTCTTATTTTTTCGTAAACTGTTCCGTGTGTATACTTCCTCAAAATTTCAGGTCGATTGAACGAAAATTGAGGGTGATAATTGCATTTAAATAGTAAAATGGTTTGTCAGGAGTACGCCAGAGTGACGTCAGCAACTCCTATTAGTTAAGTATGCTCGCAGTTAATGAGAAATTCGCGGTAGTTTTTTTAGTCTATTTTTCAAGTCCTTCCAATTTATTGTACTGTATAGCTCGACCCATAATATAGGTTTTATCTCCTTATGGAACCCAATTTTTTAAACAACCTTTTATGCTATCTCGACTCAATTTTTTATAAATGGTCCATAAGTGAAAAAATTGTAATTAGCTCTTTGAAAGGATCTTCCTATGATTCCTCTTGAGGTCGGTTTCTATTGGAAATTGTTCATGAAATATAGGCAACGCTATTTTTATTGTTTCATAAAAAAAAATCAAAACAACATAATTTTTTTGAACCCATCTTTTTTTAAAGCGTCTGAACGGGAGGGGTTTTCACTCTATGGGGGAGTTTATGAAAATCGTCTCAACGTTATTTATATAAGTGACATATACAGAGTGACCCGGATTTAATTACGTATACCTCGTATACAGAGTTCTCGTAAACTGCAATAGATACAAAGCTGGTTAAATGGGAAAAAAGTTTTGTATTTTGATGGGAAATAAAATGGTCCATTAAAGTTCAAGATATTTCGACGTTTTGGAAATATTTGACAAAATACGAAAAACTTCATTTTCGTTTTTAAGTATAGCGTTGTTAGTTTAAGATATAAAAAAAAATCCTGAAAAAGTTTATTTTAGAAATTTACATTAATACGTTTTGTCTCTTCAGGTCCACCCTCATTTTTTTTAAATACCTACCTTTTTTATTTCAATTTCTCAGTCTATGTGTAAAATTAAATACAATAATGTTATGTTTGATCACTTTCCTACATTTCGTTTAAGAAAATATCATCAGGATCGTTTGAAAGCTTATTCACTAAGTAATCGAAGGCATCATTAATACAGACGCTAATTATCGTTCTGTAAGTCCACGAGATAACTCATTTGCAGAGTGAATTTTAAGATTTAGTTTAATTTTAAGGTCATAAAAATAAATCGTGGACCTCTCAAAAACACAGAATGTTACCTAGCGAATGGACTACATTGAACATAGTGGCTGAAGTCCCTACACACACTCTAGGTCTTCTCAAAATCACGTTAGCCTTTTATGTCATGTAGAAAAAATACTATTGTGATATTTATTTATCTCATATGCAATTGTAATATTATACACATAGGTACATAATATTATACACATACACATTAATATGAACTATTAATATGTATTGCAGTGCTTTTTTGGTTTCAAATAATTAACATGGTGCGTTATACCGAAGAAGACAATAGAGAAGTTATGTATGATATGTACATAAGATGTTATAAGAATGAAATACGTGTACCCCAAAATTATTTACAATTGTATCATGAAACACAATAGCCATCTAAAAGATTGTTTTCTCAAAAGATATGACGGAGTTTGGAAGCGTAAAAAAGAGAAGAACTAAATATCAGGATCAATATACTGTTAATGAAATGATGTTCTTGCACAAATTCACATAAACTCTGAAAATTGTATATGAATTGGTAAAGAGTGCGGGGTAGGGCCCTCGACGGTTGGGAGAATTTTGAAGGAATACCATAACATTTAAAGGAATAGCATAAATACCATGATTTTGAATTTCAGAAATTCCAAAAATTACACGCTGGAGATTGAAGCAGAAAACTAGAGGTCTGTCGTTGGAATAATAGAAAACTGCATATTGATCGTTTGTTCAACGCAGAGATATTATGGACAGATGAATGCACATTTACTAATAGTGGATAATAATCCACTATAATCGAAGAAACAAACATGTATATGCTACTAATCTACATTTAATCAAAAAAGTTAGACCACAGGTCCACTTTAACCAAAATTTGTACTGTGGAATAATTAATAATCGTATTATTGGGAAAATTTTCTTGGATAGTACCTTAAATCAGTACCTATATCTAGATGTATTGGAGGAAGGAGGGAGATGTATTGGAGGTCTCCATGCAATGCCATTAGAAACAAGACAAAATCTTGTATACTTTATGCAAGACGCCTGTCCTGTATACACTGCTAGGAGGGTTGAACAGTATCTTGATCAATGTTTTCAAAGTGGATTATTACCAATTCACTAATATAATGGATTCCTCGATCTCCTTGGCTTAAGCCCATGAATCATTTGGTATGGTGTTTTCTAAAGAATGAAATCAACGACAAATCTATACCAACTCATCTACAAGACCTTCGTCACGACGAATGCATTTGAGAAAATGCATAGATGCATTTGAGAAAATTGCGCCAGAAATGGTATTTTTTATAATCTGTTATAGCTTACAATATCATCCATTCATAAATTTTGTTGTATTTTCTCGTGTTATTATCAAAAAAATGTCATTTATTTTAGTTACAATCTTAATCATTTAAAAAAATATTACCTATTATATAAGCTTTCAAACGAAACATCTCACCTTGTTTTACTAAAGAATACAACGGTCTCGGAACAGGCTACAAGGCTGATGATATTTTTTTAAGACGAAACTAATGGAAATGATCGACTAACATATTATTGTATTTAGTTTCACACAGGCTAAAAATTTAAATAAAAAAGCAGCTCCGGATTTAAAAAGAAGTAAATGAGGGTGGCCCTGAAGAGAAAAACGTCATAATGTAAATTTTATGACGGCAGCTTATAGCGAACTTCATTTATAACAAAAACTTTTTTTTTAATTTTTATACTTACTATACGTAAAAATCGAAAATGAGCTTTTTCATATTTTGTCGAATATTGAAATATGTTAAAAAATGAACTTGAACAACTTTTATGGACTATTTTACTACCCGTCAAAACAGGAAACTTTTTTCCCATTTAACCAACTTTGTATCTATTGTGGTTTACGAGATCTCTGTATACGCAAATTAAATCCGGACCACTCTGCATAACGACAACTATATCTAATTTTAAGGTTTCATATATACCGGAAGTAGCCAAACCGATATCAATATCACTTTTATATCTATAAATCTCCCTGTGTAACTGTGTATCCTCGGTCGGTTTTTCCATGAATTTCATATAAATACATTTTGCAGTAAGTGTATTACCAAAATTTACAGAATATATATCAGTTGTGTCACGGGCGGTAGCATTGTTTGTAGTTCCTTTGAAGTTCGCAGGTCTAAGCGATGCCGACTCATAGCGCGGACATTTGGTGACATTTACGGGGCCAGTCCCAGTTCTCCACCAAGCGTAACCTTCGGTTTCAATATCAGGGTTGTTCCGAATGGGCACAACAAAAAGGGAATTTTATGAGTTATAACCAATTTAGTTTTTATTCCGGTTAATAGACAGAATTTTTTTACACGGTTTTATTTCGCTTGATTTAGGTTTGTTTGTTTATTTATGTGTTTGTTTCAGATCTTGCATCAGCTTTTTCAACTACTTCCCGATGAGCTAGAAACTTGAAATTTGATGGGTGTATAGTGTTCCGGTGACAATACAATTTGATATTTTTTTATTATATATAAAAAAAAATAAAATGACGGATCTAAAATGGAGGACTTTTCTATTTATAAACCTATTTGTCTCAAGCTTGAAACTTTGTGGTGTTTAAGGTCACTCAATAAATTTTTAACTCAAACTTAAAACAATCAAAATGGCGGACTATCCTATTTATGAACGGATTTAAACTTGAAGCTTTGCGTTTCTTAAGGTCGCTCAATACACTTTTTGACTCAAACTTGGTACTTGGACTACTTGTGGTTGTTTAAGGTACATTTGGTTGCATGTAACGTTTTAAGTTGCATAAAAACGATATTTTAAATACACCCCACATATTTATTTTAGTTCATCCGACATGAGAAGACAGCACTGCTAGTATTGCACAATTTCTGATCAAACTGATTATTTAAAATAAAACCGTTTGTTAAAAGTTTTTTTTAACTATTTTTATTTAGTAGTTTTTAGATTTTTTAAGTTCCACTGTCCACCTCCTGCCACCATCATCAAACCCTCATCACCAAGTATAATGTATGGGACTCGTTAAAAGCAAACAAATGAGCCCAGTAACGTTGAACAACCCCAAGGACCAAGTTTGAGAAAAATCGGTCTATAAATTCAATAGACGGCCATTTTGGATCCGCCATTTTGATTGTTTTAAGTTTGAATCATAAATTGTATTGAGTGACCTTAAACACCGAAAAGTTTCAAGTTAGAGTCACATCGGTTTATAAATAGGATAGTCCGCTATTTTGGATCCGCCATTTTGAATATTTTAAGATTTAGTCAAAAATTGTATTGAGTGACCTTAAACACCGCGAAGTTTCAAGTTTGGGACAAATCAGTTTATAAATAGAAAAGTCCGCCATTTTGGATCCGAAAAGTAAGCTCACTTAGCTTCATCTATGAACACCGGAAATGATAATCCACTTCCACGCTTTGTTGTAGAACCATCTACTGAACAATAAACCGTAGGCATGTTAATACAATTTAATCTCGCTTCACGTTTCTGGTCCACTCCGTACAAATCACCACTAACTGTTCCCCGCGAGAACCTGGCGGTTCTCTTTCTCTCTCTATGTATGCGCTGGCGTCCTGGTCTTCCACGGGCGGTCTGCGAGGAAGGGGAAAGCAGAAGCGGCACGCAATGCCTGTAACCTGTGACACAACTTAAATATACTATAAAATAAACTATAAATATAAACTGTCATAAACATTCATATTGTCACCGAATAGCAGTTGTCCGGTACATGGGATCTGATGACGTCACTTCGACAGTCAAGTAATTTTTTTATTCGTGAAAATATTTTATTTCAATGTGTCAGAAAATGCAATAAAAAAAGAAATGAGCCTATTATTACTCTGATTATTATGACCTTACATATATTGTAGGGGACTTAATACTGAATCACAGACAACGAATAAGAAAAGTAGGGCCATTTGCAATGAATTCCTATTCTGCTCATGATCCCAGAAGACCGGGCTCTTGGCTGAGCCCAGATCTCTCACCAAAGCCGGAAGGAAGTGACACGAAACAAAGTTCTTTTAGAATTGGAGATGACTGTGTTAATGAAAGATGTTCAGAATGTGGTACAGTTAAAGAGGAATACAGCGATGAAGAAATAGGGCTCTGTATAATCACTTTAGGAACATTTATACACCGTGAACCGGCTTTAGCGGCACCGTTGTTGCCTGATATTTTAAGCATAGTAGCAAAGTGTGTATAAAATATAAATACTTGTAAATTAATATGTGAGTAACATTATTGGCGATTTTAGGGTTGCAACAAATGCAATGTACCCCTGGCAATGTGAAAGCAATATCCATCTACCTGGTGGAGCAATAAGTGTGGCACATCAATTTATACGTTGCGTTTTGCATCAGTTAGCGCCAAATGGAATTTTTACGCAAATGTTTCAAACAAACGCACCAGGTATATTTTAAATAGTATTGATACGTAAACATTGAAAGGTTTTGTGTGCTCCCATTAATGTCTTACGTCTTTTATTTCAGAGAATATAAGAGTACAATTTTTTAAAAGTGTGATACAAGCTTTAATAGATTTTAATGAATTAAATCCAGTAGCACCACTTCAACTTCTATTAGAGGTAATTTATGATCTTTCCCTCTTTAATAATGCAACTTAAATATTCTTTCTATTTAAGACGTTGAATTCTAAGAAAACATTACCTGTGGATATTTTACCGATAATTTTACAAAACATGGCTTATTATTTGAACTGTTTGCCTTTGGAAGCACCCTTTGGTCCTAGTACGCCAGTATGGAGTACCGTACTGCAACAATTAGAAATTTTATATCGGAAGATGATATTTTTGTTAAATGCCTTGGAAGACATTACACCTCTTTTAAAAATAATTTCCTCTGTTTTTAAAATACCATTAATTTCTCAGTTTAAGGCATGTATTTTTATTTAAACCTGTTTTAAATAATTTACATTTATTATTTCAGGGACTGTTAGAGCCTTTTTCTAAAGTTCTTAGCTATGCAATTCAAACTCAAGTGCTGCGATATAGCTGCCTTGTAGAAATTTGTTATTTATGTAATAGAGCATTTACTAAGGTAAGGATACTCTCGTTAATATTTATTTAGCAATATATTTATTGGAAATATGTTTTTAGGAAAGAGACAAACTAATACTTAGTAGAATGGTTGTATATGAGTTAGTTCAGGCTCTTAAATTCAAAACAACAATTCCAGATTCAAATTTACTTATGTTAATAAATCTAATTTTACAGGTATGTAGTGTATAATTTTCAAATAATTTGCAGTGATATATTTTTGGTTATAACTTTTATTTTAGGATATAGGGGGTTCAATACCCTCTAATGTAGTAACAAAAGACTGCCCATCATTATCTTTAGAATATGGTCCAACATTTACGACGGGCATATCAGAATGTATGAAATTAAACATTGGAGATATTTTGGAATTTTTAACCGATTTTCATACTATATCCAAAATGAAGGTAAATTCCAGTAAATAATTCTGTACCCATATTTGTCTTTAAAAATTAAAAACTGTATACTAGAGTATGTTTCAACTAAAATTGGGACTGTCGATCAATCAGTTACAATTGGGATTGTTTTATATCTATCGACATATCCATATCGAGGATATATTAAGTGGTGTTTTGTTTATGTATTTTAAAAAAGTATGTAGATAATTAATTAATCCATTAATTAAGAATGGTAATTGATTCCTTGAAAAATTTTGCAGACTTTTTGTCTTCTATGGTTTTTTGAATAAGCTTACGATTCGCCATTAAAAAGAACAAGAAAATTTGAAAATTCAAATCTTGGTAACTGAATTATTCCGGGACATGTGCGTTTTGGAAAAAAATTGTTCGGACAAAAGTTTGCCAATGTAAAAAATGGGGGGTTGCATTTAAAGAAACAAAGTTGACCTTGATTGACCTTGAACCCTTGACCCAAGGTCAAAGGGGTTAAGGGCAACAAATGTCCACCTTCAAACCAAACAACTTTCGTCTGGGCCAATTGTCGATTTTTCATTGTCCGGAGGAGACATTTTCATCCGAAGATTAAAATGACACCCTGTATATATATATATATATATATATATATATATATATATATATATATATATATATATATATATATATATATATATATATATATATATATATATATATATATATATATATATATATATATATATATATATATATATATATATATATATATATATATATATATATATATATATATATATATATATATATATATATATATATATATATATATATATATATATACATATGTTTACCACAATAAATAAAATTTGTACATTGTTACTTTATGCCTACAATTATGTATGAGATCGGCCATTGTCTATAGACATGGTACTGTAATATAAAATACATAAATAGGAGTCCTTATTAATTTTTACATTTTACATAAAACATTTTACAAAAACTGCACAACTATAGTATACAGGATGCTACTTTGTTTTTTTTTTCTTAATTTTTAGACACCATGGAGGCTAATTCTGTAAAGAGAGCTTTACAGAGCTTTGTCATACAGAAAGATTCATTACCAACGTTTTCTTTTTTTATTTACTTCAATATCTCTATTAGTTTTAGAGATACGAATTGTTAAAGATAACATCGAAAATTTGGCTACAATCTTTGTTTAAGTCATCGCGAAGCATCGTGGCCACCACAGTTAATCATTAATTAATTGTAGGGGGCTATGGCTATTAAACTCAAATTATTTATTGACAACTGTCAAGCGTTATTTTTTAAAGTACATATTGCAAAGCAATTGTTAGCAAGTTACTTATCGGCATTCAGAGATTATGGCTTTATCTGCAACTGATGCAGCAAGTAGTGATGAAGCAGCTGCCTTAGTCCAAATGAAAGGTCACAGTATTATGCAGCGAAAATACTGGATGTTACAAGATGTAAGATTCAGAGAGCAGTAAAACGTTTTCATGAAACTGGCAATTTTTCTAGGCGAAGAGGGTCTGGTAGAAGAAGGTGTACCAATATCCGAGATGATCGTTTTATAACATTACATGTACTACGCGATAGAACCACTACTGCTATAACAGCCAGAACTCGTTTAGAAGTACGTGAGGAACCATTCGGAGGCGATTAAGAGAATATGGCTTGCCTTCTAGAAGACCTGCAACTGGCCTACAATTGAATGGAAACCATAGAATAGCACATCTTCGATTTGCTAGGGAGCGTCAAAATTGGGGCTTCCACGAATGGAGTTGTATTTTATTTTCTGACGAGTAGGTTTTGTTTAAAGTCGCCTGATGGCCGTCAGCAAATATATGGCAGGACAGATAAGAGAAATGTAATTTTTCTACAAGGCTGTTATGGTGGAGGGTCTGTAATGGTATGGGGCGGCTTAAACATGGAAGCTCATACAGAAATAGTATTTATTGAGGTTGGAGCTATGACATCTGTCATATTCGTGAGGTGTTAGATCTGCACGTCATCTCATTAGTAGGAAATAACTTCCTTTACATGCATGACAACACTTGTCCTCACATTGCAAGGATTGTTTCTCAATATAGGGACGATACAGAAATTACGAATGAACTGACCTACCAGATCCCAGACCTACTATTCAGTAGGTCTGGGACATGATGGGTCGACGTGTCTGCAACCTAGTCCCACCTAATAACTTGGATGAACTAAGGCAGGGATTTAAGCATTAATGGGAACATATCTAATCGAGGGAATGCCAAGGTGTATGGAGGCAGTTATTCGTGCTCGTGGTGGAAATACCTTTATTAAGAGTTTAACTTTTTTTAAAGTCATTAATTTGCCATTTTGTAATCTAAGATACTGTTAATTTTGTGATTTTGGATACTGTTAACTTCGTAATTTAGGATACTGTTAAAAATTTAAAAACTTAAAATATTGTACTTATCTTTTTTAAAAATCGTATCTCTAAAACGAATAGAGATAGTGAAGTAAATAAAAAAAGGAACCGTTGGTAATGAATCAGCCTCTCTGATGAAGCTCTCCTTACAGAATTAGCCTACAGGGTGCATCTATGACAGGGCGAACCGGGTAGTGCCCAGGGGTCCCGGGGCACAGTATGAAACAAGAATATCAAATAAATTATTTTATTTGATATTCTTGTTCCAAAAACTGTATTATATGACGAACCAGAACTTATAAGTAAATGACGTAAATGTACAACTATTTATAACAAATACTCTGAAATATTTGTTTTAAATAAACTTACAGATCAATAAGTTTAGTTATTGTTTATGTTATTTTTCACATTGCCTGTAACCACTGCTAATGTTGAAAGGGCTTTTAGTAAACTGTAAATTGTCAAAGATTACCTCTACTACAGTCCAAGATAGTTTAAGTGGTCTTGAGGTCTTGCCCTATTATCTATAGAATTGATGATGCTGAAAAAGAGATTTAAATGAGGTAATTATGAATTTGCTATGAGAAAAACAAGAAAGAGATGGAATTATTTTCCTTATCTATACATATGAACCAAATATTCGTTTTTTTTTGCATTATTATCATATTTGCAATTACTTACTAAATAATTATTAATGAATTATTAAGAATGAAGTTTAAACTATTTTTTGTTTTGTTTTAATGTGTTGTGTAAAAAATTAAAGTTTCTTATTACTAATGGATATTATTTTCGGAGTTTTCTGAGGTATAGCGGGGCCCAATGACTCCTAGCTACGCCAATGAGGGTGTCCCAAAATTAAGAAAACAAACAAAGTAACCTGTTGCACCCTGTATACTATAGTTAATTAATATAGCGGTTAATTTTATATACCAAATGCAAAAAAAATCTCCTAGTTCAGACTAAGGATAAGAGAGTTGTCGTACTTCAAAAATAGTCAAAATTTTGAATGGATCCAATTTTATGTCGGTGAGTGATATGAGTATGAGGAGCTTTTTTCAAACTGCAATAGTCCGCCTAACCTATTTTCGAGGAAAACAAAAAATGCTTAGAGCCTCTAATACCTATGTTAGACATAATACAGTGTCAGTCCACTTTATAAATAGGACTTATAGCGTCTTGAGGAATAATTGATATACCACTAGATTCGTGATATTCCAGTGTAAGTGTCTCCATCTTTAATTCAATTTTTCAAATATATGTACTTTTGCGGTGTGAAAAAAAGCCTCATATGGCTTATTATTCATATTTACAAATTACGTAAAATTAGCATTAGAACAAAAATAAGATTTACGATAAAATTGAATTTGCTTTGCATCAAATTGAAAAGCATTTGCTTGTCAAAACGATGACGGTTATGAAGTACTATTCACAACACTGCTCACGTCAACACAGTTCTTAAATCTTATTGTCGCTACAAGCAGACAATCCCCAATTATGATAGTCGAACTTGGTGGATTTGGTTATCAAAGAAAAAAGTTATTTGCACATTCCCGATATTTGTTGCTACATACTCTAATATTTCACCGAGGTAAACCACATAAATGCTTACCTTTAGATGCATGCCAACAATGCTAAAACCTGAAAAAAAGTTACAATTTTAAAATATTTCTAACATTACATTTTAGAGTTATTGCAAAGGCATCAATATAGGCTTAAATGACGATACTTTAGGAGGGATAATTAAATGCAGTGTTGCTCAATATTTAGCATTAGAAATTACCAAAGGCAATGGAAGAGACAATAGGGCGGTAACAAGGTACTTTCCATGGTTATACACAACATCAATAACACAGCAAAGGTAGTTATATTTATATATATATATATATAATATATATATATATATATATATATATATATATATATATATATATATATATATATATATATATATATATATATATATATATATATATATATATATATATATATATATATATATATATATATATATATATATATATATATATATATATACCTAATTACGTATTTTTTTAGTCCTAGAGAATTTATAGAATGCATAGGCCATATTAGAATGTTATCCTGGCTCTTATTGGGTTCTTTGACACATTCCGCTCTGCAAGGCAATAATAATGGCCAAAATTTGAGTCAGCCAATTCCTCAAGAAGCATCGTGCCAAATAGCCGACCATATTCAAGTTATAATGGCTGGATTTGCGGAACAGCCTAAAGCGTCAGTGTTACACATGTCCTCATTATTTCATACATTCATTTTATGTCAGGTAAGTAAGTAAGTAAGTAAATCGTAATTTCAACAGGCAGAGAACAAAAATCTGGAAAATAAGTCAAAAAGGAAAATAAAAGGAAAAAACACGGTCAATACATTTATGTTACACATCCAGTTATTCATCATTCACACTGACAATATCTAGCCTAGTTTTTCTAAGGTTTACATGAGAAATTCACCTAATGACCTAATTCACCATAGTGTGTAAGGACCTTATAAATTATTGGATTGTTCTTTTTTAATCATAACTGGTAAATGGTTGTATATTGTTTGAAAATATACAATAAAAAGTTCCTCTTTCAAATTTTGTTCATAAATTCATAAATATATAGATTGAAGTTGTTTATTCTTATAACCCGTTTCTAACATACAAAAATGTTGTCTGTTAATTTCTGAGGAACGTCCATATAACTATCCTGAACTTAAGTGCGGAATAGAAATTTGCATAATATAGGGTCTTTACAACCTAGATCTACTTGATTTTTTAAAACTTTGATGGTATAAGTGATAATTGATAATTTGCTACTCAACGAATCAATATGTGTATTCCACGTTAAAGTATCATCTATATGAACTCCAAGAAATTTCAGAGGTGGAAAATTTTATTACCTAACATAACGTTAATTGGTGTGTCCATTAAATTATTTATTTTAAATAGTATGCAATCTGTTTTTTCTTCATATAATATTAGTTTGTTCTCAAAAAACCACATACTAATAAGGTCAATTAGACCTTATTAGTATGTTGCCACTTTGTAGTACATATAATCCGAACCCACAATTAATAAGTTAGTGTCATATGCATAATTAACAATATGTTGTTTTTTGAAAATCACATTTTGATTTCTATTTGAAATTATATTTCTAATGTCATTTATAAAAATTATAAACAATAGAGGTCCAAGGATGCTCCCCTGTGGCACTCCCATAGACAATTCTAAGGCACTTGATCACTCTGTCTCCTTTATGTTCAACTTCCACGAATTGTTTACGTCCTATTAAATGAGCAAAGCCAGTAGTCCTAGGCTTTGCTTCTAACACCATATTTATATAATTTATCTAATAATATTTAATGATTTATGCAATCAAACGCCTTGGAAAGATCAAGAAAAATCTCACAAGCAAGATCTCCCTCCTCCAGGCCTTGTAATATTTTACTGATAAAACTGTACAGAGCTATATCGATTGTGAGTTAGATTTTGAAGTAACCATGTTGATTTTCCAAGAACAAACTGCTTTTTGATTAGGAAGGAAATTATTTTTCAGGCCATGACATGTCAACAATCTTTGAAAAACAAGTTAACAAACTAATTGGTCGAAAATTTGACAATATAACTACATTTTCTTTTTTAAAAGGCTTTACAACTACCCATTTTAATTCGTTACGGAAAATGCCTAGATCTAAACACAGATTTATAAGAAAACTTAAGAGACTGAGCCATGTGCACAAGACTTGAGAATTGAAATTGGGACCTCATCAATACCTGTACTTTTTTTATTTTTCATATCTCTTATAACTGAAACTATTTCTTCAGGCGTAACTGGTATGAGGTAAATTGACATTTTGATGTTGACTATTAAATCCTTATAAAATGTAAAATTATTGGTTGGGTTTTTTTTTAAATAAATCTACTGAAATATTAGCGAAATATTAGCAAAATATGCGTTGAAATCGTTAACTGATTGTTTAGGATTTTTCATATTTGGATTAGTTTTTTCATTTGTTTTAGTTATATCATTAATTAGTCCAGTCATTATGTATCTAAAATACACCATTTCCTGCAAAAGGTCAGACAGGCAAAAAAACTTCTGAAATGTATACCTCTACATGGCAGATTTATTATCCTAAATTTGCAACCCTCTACGAGTGGTGCACAAACTACCACAGGCAATGAAAGAGATGAAATTGCACTAACGTGGAAAAGTAGCTTAAACCGTTGTTAGTCTGACAACAAAAAGTTGTTATTAATAAAAGTAGATTTTTAGTTTTTCTACCGAAAACTCCGTGGAAGTATATATCTAGGATTTATAGTTTTTGAATGGCAGGTCCGAGTAGAGGCACTTTTTCGCTCAAGGTTACGTGGACCCAGTTTTGGCTGCGTTCGAACATTCCGAGCGTCTTACGCTGAACCATTACTCTGATTGCGATTATGTAAAAATTATCTTTGTCGCATGTGGTATAACTTGAAGTTCTTTCGTGGTTCGATAGACCACTGGTTCCTGTACTTAACGTTTTTTTTTTGCGACTTAATACCGTTGACTTTTTCGCTGGCTTGTCATTAAAATTGCGGTTTATTATAAAAATTTAAATATGATGACACCCCTAAAAAATAGGTTGCCTAAAACTTAGAAGGGGCGTTTTAGCTTTCACCAACAGTTTTTCTAAAAAATTGTCTTTTGAATTGAAGTGAATATTGAAATGATATAAAAAATTGCTAAGAAATTTTCAAAACTACCACTAAAATTCCTCATACATACTTGACCATGTTTCCATAGCAATGGAATTAGTGAAATTTGTTAAATTTTCACTGTTAAAATCCCTAGTTTCTAGAAATTGTTCGGAAGTGGATTTTGAGGTTTTAAACGTTAATGTTTGACCTGTATGGTCCAACATACCATTATACATAACTTTGCCTGATTTGTCTCAGATAATTTTATTATTCGCTGTTAAAGGTCCCTCTGTTATCATTATTGTGTTATAATCCTAAAGATGATCACATTTAAAAATAAATAATCTCATACAAGTGTAACATAAAAGTCAGCTATATTTTACAAGACTGATTAGATGACAACAGACGAAATTGTATTTTAAATCCATGCGGGATTTTTTATAAAAAGAAATATTTTTTATTAAAAGAATTTTTATATTTTAGCTCTGGACAATTTACTTAGAACAAGGTCTAAGTAGTCATATACCCATTACAGAGGCATACAACGTCACTATGAATATTTTATTTGATTTTTGGGGAAAAGTAACACCTTGTATATTACAACTGATCCAGCAATCAAAAATGGTAATAAAAAAAACTGTTTTTAATTTAATATTAATATATCGATATTATTTCAGCTCAGTGAAATTGTTAGTTTACATTTTTTAAGTATGTTAGAGGCACTGATTGAATGCCAATCTACGTTTGTGGGCAAGCTCTTACCGCTTTGGACACCAGTCCTCTGCTCCAACCAAATACAGGTATATATTCGAGAAATTAAAATATAACAAAAAATATAAATAATCACCTCTATTCCATTGTCCAATTATTTTCTAGCTGCCTGGGCATTTACAAGTAAGGCTACAGAACTGTCGAAACTTTCCACCAACAATACTCCAAGAGGCAATACCAGAGAAGATTAAAATTGGGAACTTGAACAATCCAATGCTATTGAAATGGCTGCAAAGGCTACAATTTAAAATGGGCCAAATAGAACTACAGTCATCAACAGCAACCCAATTTTATTCGCTGTAGTTTATTAACATTGTTATATCAACTTAAAATAATTTATACATGACTGTTGTAATAATACATTAAATAAAAAACTAGAAAATGTAGTGCGTTTTTTAAACATTTAATTGGTTTGATTTTTCAACATATTCATTGTTTCCCTGGCCGATAGAGATGCCATTGGGTATAGCTGAAAACAAAAGAATATATAGAGGATTATGCTTAAAATACACTATCTAAAAGTATGTGTATAGGTACCTTTTCAAGAAAATATGACACATCATACTTTATTTGTTCCCGAATTTTCATTTCATCAGACATAGTATCGGGTTGTGTAGCTGACTCTTCACTAGGATTTGTGCTGCGACTCTTTAACCTTCTTAAAGATTCCTCTGTTTTACAAACAGATCTTAATACTTCTTGAACTAATGTCAAATATCTAAGAAGATAATGATATTAATGGGTGTGTATTAGTATGAGTAAAAAAACTAAACTCTGCACTTGAACAATACAAACTTATGACAACCAGGTAAAGAAATCCGATAAACGAGACTGAATATAAGAAGGACAATGAAATTCAATTAAACATACAGATTAATACTGAAAGCAGAGGGAAACAAGAGAGTTAACAGAGAAAAGAACACAATGAAAATGAGGAAAATACTCAGGAGGATGGTGAAAATATAGACTTGAATAAAGATTTTTAACTTTTGGGTGGAACGGATTGATGATCCACTCACAATACCAAGTAGGTATAGACAATGAAGAAACTTCAATGAACTCACTTCTTAAGTGACCACTATCTGTTACTAGGCGAAAAAAATAGAATATGTGGTAATAAAACAAAAGAATAGCTCCTGCATACATGTAGGGAAGGTCCTGCATAAAATGTAGAGAAGTTGAAAGATAAAGAAATTCAAAGAATGCAATGAAAAAATGCATTTTTATTGTTAAAATCACATTATTCCCAAAAAAATCTGCAAAGAATAAGGTGATCATAGATAAATGTTTCCAAAAAATTAAAATAATAAATGGCGAAATAAAATAATAAATGAAGAATTATTGAGCGGAACTAAGCCAAAACAATAAAAAGTGGCATCATAAAACAAATGGAACTGGATAGGTCACACATTAAGAAAACCTGACGATGACATAACCAAAATTGCGTCCAAACGAGAAGGGCAAGACCACAAACAAGTTGCGGAAAAGTACTAACGAAGAACTAAAAAATGTTGCTGAGGGAAGTAAAAGCATTGGCAAAAAACAAATAAATAGAAAAGCTTCCTAAAAGTGAAATATATTTATCCATATTAGTGTGAGTAATGGATGTAATGGGATGTTTATAACTGTTTTAAACTTACTGCCTGGTAATTCTTGTAATAATACCGTCTAGTGTTTCATCCAAGTCATTTTTTATTACTAGATCAAATTTATTATGGAAATTTATTATAGGTTTTACTGCTTCAGTCATATAAGTGCTAGCAGCTTTTGGAGCACTTCTATTAGTTCTACGATACAGTCTTGGAATTGCCCCAACATTTTGTAAATGCGCGGAACTTTCATCGAATTTAATCTTTATTAAATAATTCTTAAGAACAGAAAGCACATCTTGTAAAGACTTTCTGTTACTCTTAAACACTTTCAGTACAACAACTTTCATGTTCTGATTTACTATTTGAAACACAGTTGTGTCTATATCTTCTATTTTATCAGTATTTAAAGCCATAAAGTTTTCTACAATATTTAAGTCTATTAAGGAGTTTATTACAAAGGTTTCCCACTTTTCTTCAGTAGAAAATGAAGTTTCATCCTTAAAAAAAATATTTTACTCAATGATAAAATGACTACAGTAATGTCCAAATATAATTTACCTGCAGAATTGTGTTAAACCATTTTAAGTACCTAGACAGAAGCATCATGGATAATTTAACAAATTGATCGGCCAGTTGGTCTATATACACATCTTCATGAAAGCACTGTGCTACAGCTTTCCACAGGCCATATGTATGCTTTAATTTACAAGAAAGTTCATTAGTTGAAGTATAAATATCACCAATATCTAACAGAATGTCATTCTCGAAACTACCTGCAATTTGTTGATAGCGGATTTCAAAATATACAGGTAAATTAAATCTCTTCAAATGCTCTTGGAATGCATCGTCTTCTTTTACCAAACTTTCATCGCCACATTTCTGAGCTATGGTTAACAGGACACTAAATGTGCTTTTAAATCTCTTTTGGAATAATTCAGGATTTCCAGGTGCTGTTATATGAGGAAGTCCTTCCCGGGATTGTTTATCAAATTCTACCCACAAAGCATTTAACATAAAGTTAAATGCCCGTAACTCCGGATTTTTTGACAAAATTTCAAATAAAACATACATTTTAGTATTAATGAAACTGAGAACATCTTCATAAATTTTGTCAACACCTTGATAAGACTTTTCTAAATTGCGTTCATTAAATAAGGGTATTAATGCAGGCCTAACTATATTTACTCGGAATGTATTCTGGGCTTCTTCTTGTTTTTTCAAGTCGTCGTACATGCGTAGACATCTAGTTAAAATATCACTGTCGCCATTTTTGAAAGCAATAAGAAACTTCTTACTGATCATTTCAGTAAGCTTATTTTCTATATTTTTTACAATAACTTTCGTATCCGAAGACATTATACCTAATTCATCTATATAATTCCTTTGGAATGAGTATTTGTTAACCACACGTTCTAAAATTAGCAAGTCTTCAAAGGAACTCTCCTCAAAATCCATTATCAATCTATCTATATACACAGAGCAAGTTATAATTCCAAGCTTTAAATTTATATGATTTCTTGTCGTATTGTTACTCTTCATATCTTCCAACATTACCTTGTAACTATTTTCAGCAGACTGAATCAGATCATGCAGGTTCTAAAAACATAAATTGCAATATAGACGTATTAAACTATTTCTATCTATAAACGCACTCTTATTTCCTCCCGTAACTGACCAATAGGCGTTGAAAGATTTTCTATTTTCGAATTCAAGTTTGTTAAGTATTCTGCTAAGTTGACAATAGCTTCAGTTTCAGTTTTAAGAATGTCTGACATTTGTTGTTGCAATTCGGCCCCATAGGCTTTTAAGTCTGCTCGAAGTGTTTCTAGCTCCGATTTTTGGGTATGTTTCGATAAACATTGATCAACACTAAAATTATCCTAAAACAATAATA